>JADBJO010015933.1:15000-42092 GCA_016801955.1 Conus betulinus | reverse complement strand
AAAACACTTTCGTTTCTGGTTGAATGTGTATGGGTAAGAAAGTAAGCTCCTATTAACAGCCACTTAAGGACAATAATAATGGAGTTATGATACCAACTTTATATTATTTGTGTGGGTAATTGGAACATCACAAATGGATTCCACTTGACTGTACAATGTATGACACGGATAATCATCGGAAAGCGAGAAGACTCATAAACAGGACAGAAAGCCATTGGTAAGCAGACATCGGGAGGGGGAAGAAGAGAAAAGCACGTGGGTTATTGGTTTTTTGATGGTAGTTATAACTAGCGTTGCTAACCGAACAACTATCCACATACGCAAACGTCGATTCCGCGTCCTTCGTTTTACTGTTTTCTGAGTTCTCTTTCTCTGAAAATTCGGCCTATGGAACAAGCGGTCTTCGATCTGGACACATTCGGTCGGTACATTATGTTTGAATTCGGTAAAAAGTGAAAAATCTAAAGGAGTTTCTGGAAAGTAATATGTATCCGATACTTAAGGATAAACAATAGGTAGATTGACATTAATGAATGTGTGTTCTAAAGGTTTATAAAGAACAATTAGAGATCAATCAGCAATGCAAGATCCATCAGTATGGTCTGAGTTAATAACATCTGGCCTCAAATTGAAATTAAAAGACAAAGTATGCGTAAATTTCATATTAATGAAAAGAAGAGGTTGAACACGAGCTTAGGCTACTACATGAATAAGAAAAAAAAACCATAAGAAAAAGAAATCGCTAACCATCACCAAAATATAAAGAAGAATCTTGAGAGGATAGAGAATAAAGGCGAAGCTTTAAATAAAAATTATGGAGTAGAACAACATCCACGCTTAAGAGGCGGTGTATTGTGACGGTTCCAAAGGCAAAGGTGATTGCAGACGGTTGATCCAAAGAACAAAATCTCGAAATGCTTTGGTAACTTGCGGAAAAATAGAAATATATTCGTAAAACAAGTGACCAACCAGGACTAGTGACCAATTATGCAAGAAGTAACAAAAGAACAGAACAGAAAGATATTTTAAACGAAAATAAAACTTTCTACGAAAAATTTACAAGAAAGGTTTTTAACTACACTGAAAAAATCGAAATATACGAAAAAAAAAACAAACTTGTTAAAACAATTTCAAAAAGATCTGAAACATGATACACCAAATGCTGGAAGGGGGACAGGAGGAAATCACTTAGAAGATAAGCCAAACGTGTCTAGCACTTTAGGGAAAATATGATAGTTTACATGGCAAAAAGCCCCCAGGTCACAGACCTGGTGTTCGGTGCCGAATTTTTTAGGTTTGTTGGAACATTACGGGCCCATGCGTTGGATACAGCTTTATAAATGACATCGTTATAGCGATGGAGGGGATTGTCTTGGCAACACAACGGAGGGAGGGATTGATTATTTCTATACCCTAATTACCAAAAGGTGATAAAACCCTAAAGAATTTGTAAAACAACACAACTGGTCCCACTTGAAACTTCCTCAAAACTGGCTTCGTAAGATGATGACGTTCCTAATGTAGTTTTACAGAGACTAGCGTCCTGCTCTTCCTCGTGTTTTTTCACAAAGAGCAAATCAGAAAAGGTTTTACCCTTCTATCATTAGTGAAGACCAAACAGGTTTCATAGTTAACAGATATATGGGTGACAATTCGGACTGATTTATGATTTGATTAATTACTTAAATGTTAGAAATCTCCCGGTATGTGTGCTATATATAGATATTGAAAAAAAGAGCCTTCGACCCCTCGGCTGGATTGGATTCAATGTTTCAGATGTGCTTAAGGGCTTTTGGTTTTTGGTATTTGTAGCAGTATATGCCACTGATAGAAAACTTGCTATAAAGAATTAAAATCAACAGTCACTGTAAATGGCCAGACCCCCTGCACAATGGTTTTAAAAAGAAAGGGGGTGTAGACAGGGACACCTTATTCTCCTAACCTATTAATATATGTGCAGAAATTCTAAGATAATGATTAAAGAAGACTACGGATATAAAACAGTTATAACACATAAATATAACGCCTATCGGGCAACATCAAAATAGTTCACTCTGGCGTGATGAACACTCAGTTAGTAAACCCGTTGGTGACCAAAAATGTCATTCTTTGTCAATAATCTTTTTCTATAAGTCTTTACCATGTTTGGCAAAGATTACCGTTCAGGCCTACCCTCTGAATAATGAAACAAACATGCTTCTACTAAGTCAACCGCAGTCAATATGGTGTAGGGTGTTCTAAAAAACTAAAAAGATAGATACTGTCCTCATCTGAAACTGATATGTAATGGAATTCTTTCTAATTTATTGTTTAAATTACTGGGTGTTGGTTTGTTGTTCACTCAAGACCTAAAAGAATGTGAAAACTCTCTGAAATTGTAATGACAACAACGTTTCGGAACCAGCTAAAAAAACTTATTCAAAAGTTTGTCTCAGAGAAAGTATAACGCGCAGTCAGAAGAGTTGCTGTTCCCAAATCCCCTTATACTATCAAAACATACACCTCAGGATTTTGCTTACCTAACCCTCCCTGACCGTGTACTTAAAAAATCCCCTCAACCCAAGCATGTGTTTCAGCTTCGTTTGAAGGCAAACAAGATAGAATAAGCAGGGCGAAAACAGCAGTGAAGACTCCTGTAACTAGCAAGGTGGTTGCATAAACATACCTGACATAAAAATACATTAATGCACTTTTGAACCTTCTTGGGATCAAGAAACTTCAAACCCACAAGTCGTAAATGGACAAAAAATATCGTTTTAAAAATATCTACCCTTTTCAGCGATAGAATACAAAATTATGGCCGACGAGGGGCATGGTTCTGGAATACACAAGTAGTATTAATTTGTTTTGGAAAGACACTTTTACAGCCTATCTCGGGAATTTTGTCTATGCTGTGATACTCCTGAGACATCAAATGAAATACTTGTTGAACCCGTATTTTTACAATGATATGCATAAAAGTAGGAAATGCTGTTTGTAATCAAGCAAAATAAGGGTGAAAGAGGAAAGGGGTTAGGTTTCGCCCAATAAGACACTTTACATGAAAACGAATATGGACACATTTATTGAACTTTACGAGAATTAAAGCACTTATGTTGACTACACCATAGATTTATGTTTATACAATTGAGGGATTTCTTCAATGAAAAAATTTATAAGGAAAAACGGGTATCAAAATTAGAAATAACACACAGACGTTTAAATCATAACACACTGAAGGCTTTAAATATCATTATGAAAGAAAGAAAAACAGGAGCCAAACGGTTCTATGAAATTTTTCATTCAAGATGAGCCGCAAGCCAAAATGCTGTCCATCCAAATGGCGAAACAAACTGAATTCTGAAATCCATTGGAATAAAGTATTTACTCATGTCCAAAAATCAAAGATACAAAATTAAAATGGCTACAAATTCGAATCACATACAGAATTATTGGTACAAATATTGTCTTAAATGCTATGGGCTTAACAAACACAACAAGTGATACCTCTGCTAGTTGTACTTTCTGTAACGAAGAGAGAGAAGATTCGGTCCAACACTTTTATGGATGTGCAACCACGCTCAAACTTTTTGGAAAGAAGTTGAAAAGTTATTTAATGAAAAATGCCGCAAAACAAAACTAACATCAAATTCACACGAGATATCGTGATTAAAAAAAAAAAAAAAGATCAACGTGTGAAAACAGAAACAGTTTTTGATTTCATTATTATGCTAGCTAAATTTTACATATATAAGTGCAAAATCGAAAAACCGTAGACCAAATGGTTCAGTTTTTCACAAAAAACCAGCTGAGCAATAGATTTAAATCGATTGTTTTCATATTTAAGTCAACAACCAGTCTAAACCATTTTCATGCTGCATGGAAGAACTATAGGCCAATTATTCTGTAAGAAAACACTTCTTTAAGATCTTGACCTAATACACATTTCCATATGCGCTCAGTCTTCTTTCTTTCATAACCTCCGTTTGAAATGGAGAGAGAGACCCCTGGAAGAAGAAGGGAGAGAAGCAATAAATAAGTTCTTAAAAATCTCGCCAAAAGATGATGTCACTCTTTTTTCCCCCACTGTGTTGTTTTTTTTTGTTTCTGTCGTCTAAAGCTACTGTACGTGTCTATGTATATTTTTTGTTCCTTCTTTAAAAAAAAGAAAACTGTTTTGGACATATGCCATAGCTGTTTATAGAACTTACTGAAATTATGCTAATGTACATACGACTCGGCGCACCTGTCCCCTTTATGCGCATTTGTAATCTCTATATTGTTTGATTGAAAACGAAAAACCGAAAAAAAGTGTTTTTCATAACATGTTTCCACCATTGAGCTTAAAGATGTTTTTTTACAAACCACAGTAACAAACATCAACGAATTTTCAGCATCACCAGAAACATCTGCAGAAATGAAAACTGAACGTGTGCTTTGATCGTTGCGTGCTGTTCCTCACGGCCTGTCAAACTCACTACAACTGAATGACTCCAGAGGGTGAGTGAAATGATTCACACACACACACACGCACACACGCACACGCACACGCACTAACACGCACACTCACTCACACACACACACACACACACACACACACACACACACCCACACCACACACACAATGCGCGCGCGCGCGCACACCACGCACACTCACACCTCACAGAAAACACACGCCACACATCACACTCACAGAAAACAACACATTCGCAACACACATATACACACGTACACGCGTGCGCGCGCGCGCGGCGCACGCAATACACACACCACCACCACACACACACCACACACACACACCGCCATACGCACACTCACACACACAACACATGCACAGACATGCGCGCGCACGGCACACACACACACACACCACACACAATCAGAGACACACGCAGACGCACACATACGCCCTCTTACACACACACACACACACACACACACACAACACACACACACACAAACACACACACACACAACACGTGCGACCGCGCGCGCGCACGCAAGCCACGCACCGACAGACACACATATATATACACACACGCGCGCAACACACCACACATTAAGTGTTGGTCTCTCTACTTTACACACTTACTTCTTATTGATGCTCACTACCAAGGCACATAACGTTTAAAACTAAAAAGCAGGGGAACCTGATATTTTAAAAATTGTGTTGTCTCAGTTGACGTGTCTTTCAGTCAGTTGTATCTTCTACTTGAAAGTCCCATAATGCCTGTGCCCTGTTTTCTGGGAGTTTCCACAGTGCTGGCCTTGAGATATTCCCAGTATTGATGGCTGGCCATGTTTCTTGCTATTCCTTTAAATCTGGACATGCGGCTATTTTCTTCTCTTGATGCTGAATTTTGAAAGATGGTCTATGGCATAATGGCTTTGTTGAGGCGATTCGTAGATTCTCTATGGCATCAAATTGACTAAAGCTGTAGCCCAGTTCTTATCGTTGACTTGCCTGCCCGGTGCCCGTTGTCTGCGCTCTCACTATTTCAACTCACATCTGCATATTCACATGAGTATCTCTAACGAAAAGCCGCACATTTAACTTCATGCAGTTAGGGCTTCCCATTCCACTTTCCACTGTGTAAAGCAGGTTAGTGGAGTCAGTCAGTATCATGGATTGTTGAGTTCTAAGCTGGTCTTGTGGATAAGAGCGAGTGTGGAGTGCCTCTACCTCCACTGCTAGACTTGAATTTGTTAAACCTGTATGCACTGTTACCTTCCTGCTATATTTCGCCCATCTTGCTTTACTGTGTATCACCAGCGTGACTTACCTTTGGTGAGGGAACGGTCGTGTATATAACAATAGCTTATTGTGTTGCCCAAAGCTTTTCTACAGGCAAACTGAATTTCTGCGGTTTATTTTCCTTCTGGCCATTCGCTCGACAGTGTGTTTTAAGCTTTGGAGCGATGGCAGTTTGGTAGAGGTGTTTGGGTGGTCGTGATACTTTTCCCCATTACTTCGTATTCTCTGAGTTCTGATAACTGGTTCACACAGCTGCATATTGTCTTCTGCCTGTCAATCCATGATTTTCTACATCCAAGGCGAGTGCCCTATATGTCTTTGACTACAGAGACAGAGGGAGACTCAGCCTTTATCAAAACTGTCTTGATAGAGGATGAAGACATGTGTTCTGGTTTCTTTAGAGAGCTGTTTGATATCAGGATAACGTACCATGTCTGGACCAGGAACACTATCTTTGGTGCTTTTTAGCTATTGCTTTATCCATTCAGGTGCTGTAATTTCATCATCATGCCAGTTTGAGCTAGATGTTGATTTAATTTGGTCGATCATTTTCTTCTTTCCATCCAAAATTTCTCTCATTACTCTGTTCCATGAAATGTTTTAGTTGAGCCGATCGTTTCTCTTCAGTTATCTTGAGTTTCATAGTCCTCTTAGCATCTAGGACATCTGGGGTGGCATTTATACTGTGTTTTCCTTCCATGCGATGATAAAAATGCCAGAACTCTGTGCTGTGTCATGATTAAGTGACTCAAAAAATTGTTCCCATATAGGTTTCTTGTGCTTCCTTAGCTTACTCTTTTGAAACTGTTCATTTCTAGACCTGACTGAAGTAATGCGAGAAGCTCATATCACAATGTAACGGAAATAATGCAATAGATTAAAGAATGCGATGGTGACAGAAGCAATACCGAGCGTTCAATAATGCATGATGACACTTGTAATGCAAAGCCTACCATAATGTGATGCGACAGAAATAATGCATTGTTTGTAATGATTTATTTCGTTGGAAACAATGCATAGAGTGTAATGATGTGATGTAACATTAGCAACACATACAGTGTAGTGATAGAATGTGGCATACGTAATATAGACACCAGTAATATGATGTGGCATAAGTAATATAGAGCGTGAGGTGATTGGATGTGGAATAAGTAACATACAGAATGCAGTGATATGATGGGGCATAAGTAACATACAATGCAATGATTTGATATGGATTAAGTAATATACAGAGTGCAGCGTTATTATGTGGATTAAGTAATGCACAGAGTGCATTGATATGATGTGGATTAAGTAATATACAGAGTGCGGAGTTATTATGTGGATTAAGTAATATACAGAGTGCAGTGATATTATGTAGATTAAGTAATATACAGTGCAGTAATATGATGAGGCATACGTAGTATACAGTACAGTGATATGATGAGGCGTAAGTATTACACCGAGTAAAAATTATATAATGTGGCATAGGTAATACGCGGAGTGAAGAAGTCTATGGAGTAAAATTATATGATGTGCATAGGTAATATACAGAGTAAAATCATATGATGTTGCATAGGTAATATACGGAGTGAAGTGATATGATGTGGCATAAGTAATATACAGAGTGCAATAATGTGATGTAGCATAAATAATATACAGAATAAAGTTATTTCATGCAGCAAAAGTAGTATACAGAGTGCAGTAATATGATGTAGCATAAGTAATACACATAGCAGACTTATATCATGTGGCGTAAGTAATACACATGTGCAGAAATATCATATGGCATAAGTAATATACACGATAAAGTTATATGATGTGGCATAAGTAGTATACAGAGTGCAGTAATATGATGTAGCATAAGTAATATACAGAGCAGACGTATATGATGTGGTATAAG
The DNA here is from genome assembly GCA_016801955.1 of Conus betulinus. Taxonomy (NCBI): domain Eukaryota; kingdom Metazoa; phylum Mollusca; class Gastropoda; order Neogastropoda; family Conidae; genus Conus; species Conus betulinus. Next base: position 34,476 of record JADBJO010015933.1, on the reverse strand, counting down.
TAATACACATGTGCAGTAATATGATGTGGCATAAGTAATACACATGTGCAGCAATATGATGTGGCATAAGTAATATACAGAGTGCAGGGATGTCATGTGCATGAAGAATACGTAGAGTATTATGAGGTTCTGTAGCATGAGTGATGCCATAGAGATAATGTCTGGAGTGTAATGATGTTGTGCCATAACAGTAATGCAGTGTAGTAATGTGATGTCAGGGCCGTAATGTATAGTATGTAATCATGTAATGTGACAGAATCAATGCACATATGTGATGTGACAGAAGTACTGCATGGAGTGTCATGACATGATGTAACAGAGTAGAAACAATGCACACAGTGTAGTGATGTGATGTGGTAGAAGCAATACACAGAGTGCACAGATGTCACGTGACAGAAGTAAAGCACAGAGTTTAATTATGTGATAGGGCAGAAATCAATACGCATAGACTGTGATGATATATGTGTTAGAGTTAACGTATAGATCGTAATTATGTAATGTGATGGAGACTGACTGACCTACTTGTAATGGAGGGAATGCATAATTTGAATGGAATGATATGATAGAGGTCATGCTTTTCGCCAGAAGGGTGGAGAGCATCCTGTGATGCAGATATGACTGTAAACTTGTAGAAGGGTCTGGAGACAGCTTTCCTAGACACATATCAGAAAACTGGTCATGGATGTCATTAAGGCCAGGAACAGAATCATTACAGATTTGCCGAGCTGATTTCACTTCATTAAGTCCAAACGGCAGATTGTGGATTTCAGTATTGTCAGAGGAAAAGTTGCAGGGACGTTTTCTTTTGGTGAAGTCTTTTTGAACAGATTTATTTGTGAGTTTTGTTCAATAGTGGAGGCTGACAGATTGGCAATGGTTTATTTATCAGTGATCAGAGCGTATGCAGGTTTCAGGTGATGAATGGAATAGCTGGTGTTTACCTTTGATTTTCTCGATAGTTTTCCAGACATCTTCTTTGATGTTTTGTAATAGCTTGGAACAGAAGCCTCTCCAAGAATAGCGTCACTTTATTCTGAGAGTAAGTCTTGATTGGCTCGCTGCTCTGGACGAGCTCGAGCGCTGGGCGCTGGTGGTTTGTAATACATGCAATGTTGAGCCCGTTTGCATTATTTGTGATGTGTTGGTAGTCAGAGTTAAACCAAGATGTTTTAGGCTTTCACAGTTTGTTTGATGAAATTGAAATACTGTCTATGAAACATTTTATAAATAATTCTGTCAGGACTTTACAGAACTTCTGCTTTGATCAGTTCTGGTCGGATACTTCCTGCATAGGGTCCCAGTCAGCTTTGAGGTAATTGAGATCTTTAGGTAGCGTTTTGTTGTTTTGCATTTCAAGACAATTGGAAAGTGATCACTTCAGTGCAGATTGTCATGAGTACACCACTCATGGTTCAGGACCAGCGAAGAATCACTTTTTGACTAATCTAAACACGAAAGTGTACCAGTGGAAGAATGGAGTTATGTTGTAGACCCATCATTCAGAGAATACAGGCGCAGCTTTGAAATCACATCTTCAAGGAGTCCAATGAGTGAAGTATTCACACTACCCAAAGAGGGTTGTGCCCCTTGAAATCATCCAATAGCAGAGAAGGCCAGGGTAGTTCCTCTATCAGGCTGACCAGCTCTTGTCGTCCGGCAGATACAGATGGAGATAAACAATATAAGCAACACGCTGTTATTGTTGATCATGAAGTATTTCTAACAGCTAAAGCTTTAAGTGAAGTATTTAAACCAATAGGGCCGAATAAAAGACATTTGAGGATGAGTAATGAGACTCCTCCCATTACTCCAGAGCCAGTTCCTTGAAATTTGAATATAGACTCTGGATCTTCCAATCGTTGAATCCACCATGACAATGAGATGAAAGTGGTCCCACCTCTCATTTCATTTCTGGATCTTCATGAATTTTTCAGACTGTAGAGGATCAAATTTGATGTGAAGAAACATTTTTTTTTTTCCTTCAGGCACTTTTTTCTGTGGAGGGTCCAGGAGCAGACAGAGACCCTTCCATCTCTAACACCTTTGCACAATGCCTGCCTGTAGTTTTTGAAGAGCTCTAGGGCCTTTGAGAAGAAAGTGAGGTTTTTTGTTCCCTACGCATTGGAGCGAGGCTGGGAGGATCTCTGGAGGAGTTTGTTTCACAAGCTGCTTAGCAGCAGATTTTCTCGACTGCTGGAGAGACTGAGTGGTAGCAGGATTTGTGCCTTAGCCAAAGGCGTTAGATTTCACATGAGGGCTGGCAGATTTATTGGCAGATTTGTATTTTCTGGAGGGTTTTTTTTTTGTTTTGCTTTTTTCTTTTGCTTTTTTTGGTTTGTTTTTGCTGTTGCAACCTCTACGACACCTCAGAGGCAGTGCATCCACGCCGCTCATTCCGACACCCCATCCACAGCCACAGCCCGGTCAGCCACGCTGCAGCCCCGGCACCGGCAATCCACAGGGAGCAGTCAGTGTGAAGTCGTCAAGAGGCAACCCACCGGAGGAGACTCTGCACTGCTGCCGTGTCACTTCGGTGGTGTTCAGTGGCGCCTGTTCTGATCTAACATACGCAGGGACACCACCTACTAAGCCCCTACTGACGACAATGATTACTTAGTCGCGGAGCCAGCGTGAGTGAGCTCTCCCTCTGGAGGGCGCCACCACGTCCATCCAACGACAGCCCCCATGGACTCGCCGATACAGGTGACCCCGACGGAACCAAACCAAGGCCACAGACGTGGAGAGGACATCGAAATTGAGGTCACCATGAGAGCAGGCACGAAGGGCCACAGAATTAAAGACTTTTTAAATGCTGATCAATGAGAATGAGGATGATTAAGATGATGCTACGGATTTCCATTTCGGTCTGAGACTACATGACAGGGCTGTACTCTACGTTTCCTTTCATAATACATCCGGCCCGAGAGATACATGCACCTGCAGTGTTGGTCAGGAAATTTGAGCAACACTCTCAGAAACGCATCCATTAAGTGGATGGAACTCGACAGTGTGGTTCCAGTCTTCCCAACTGAGCCCGCAGCAAACTCAACTCTGGGTAGGAGCCGGTTGGGGCAGAAAAACCCACATGACTCTGATTGGATTCGAACCCACGACCTCCCAGCCGGGAGTCCGCGACGCTAACCACTTCGCTATGGTGGCTGGTAGGTTGTTTTTTCCGTGTGTCACTTTTGAAAAATAGAAGACGTCTGTCTGACAGGAGACAGACACTACTAGAACTTTTCAAAAGTCTGCGAATAAAATACACCAGATTGGGCGTGACGATCAATAACGACTCTTCATCGCCTATGAACAGGAATCTGATCTACTGTACTGACGTTTTGGATCAACTGTACAAGATGCCACATGGGATAGTTTCGTGAGGAGAACAGTGACCATCCCCAGAGTTCACACATCAGGCTAGATCTTTGCATGGCCAGCTTGGAATGCCTTGCAGCAGACGCCACAAACCTCCTTCCCAGAGCATCGGTCCCACACTGACTTCTGGCGTCTGAATCACCTAATGGGCTCTGACGTTCAAGCAGCCCACCTAGATTGTCTGTGGCTGTTTGAGGGCGCAGATGGTCAGAAAGAGGATGCTTCTGAGCACTCTTTCTGTTTCCCTTTAAATTGTAGCCCTTCACACATCTACGACTCCATGCGAAGACAGCTCGGACTTGATTTCGCCTCAGAGACGCCTGTGACACCATTGGATGAGAGTTTATGTGGTGACACCCTTATTTACACAGATTCACAATTACAGTAGCCTTCTGGAACAGCTCTAATCGACGCTTAGAGTATCCTTCTGCCATGAATGACATGTTCCTAAGTCTTAATGGACTTGGGATTGGCTGACAAACCTTAAAAGCCTATCTTGAATGCTAAAGCGCTGAACACCGACAAAGGTGTGTTCATCATCACTCTCCATTACCAGCCAGAGGGCTGCCAGTCCAGTGTCTGCTCTGAGCTTAGAATCTCTGAATCTGAGACCCCCCCCCCCCCCCCCCCCCCCCCAATCCTTATGATCATAATCTCTGCTTCAGGATTTTTCCAGACTTTTCCGTTTGAGGGGAATATGTAGTGAGGAAACTAAATGTTGTTTGATTTGAAATTCATCCATCTGCCACCCTCCCACCAAGGTGCCAACTAAGAGGCCAGGGCCAAGAAACTGCAATCATAAGCCCTTCCAGGCTGCAGAAGGAATATACGACAAACTGCAATCAGTTAACCCTGCCCCCATTGATGATGCCTAGGTCCCAGGGACAGAGAGTAGATGGATTGCCTTGACCAGCCAGGATCTGTCTGTCTTGCTCCAGCCCCATGCACGATTAGCTGGTTGACACTGTGACACTTAGTCCAGTGTGTACCTCCTGCCTGGGACAGGTCCGAGCCATAGAAATGAGTTGGAAGTACCTGCTCTCACAATCACGAAGGTCTCATTCCCCTCCATTACAGGCTGCACAACACGGCAAACGGGGCAGGTCATAAGAAGACCACAGAGAAAATAGATAGTGATAATGCAATATGAGTGAAGTTATGCATTTAGTACAATAATGTGATGTAGAAGTAATGCATAAAGTGCAATGATGCAATATGATAAAAGTAATGGATAAAGTACAATGATGTGATGTGACAGGTAAGCAGAAGTATCTTACTAAGAGGTCACGAGCCAGGATGCTGAATCACAAGCTCTCCAAGTAAGTAATACACAACACACATACACACACACACACACGCGCGCGCGCGCGCGCGCGCGCGCACGCACGCACGCACGCACGCACGCACACACACACACACACACACACACACACACACACACACACACACACACACAATCTGTCTGTCTATCTGTCAGCCTGTCTAGGTCTGTCTCCATGTCTTTCCCTGTGTGTGTTTGTGTATGTGTGAGTGAGTGCGTGCGTGCGTGCGTGCGTGCGTGCGCGCGTGCGTGCGCGCGCGCGCGCGCGCGCGTGTGTATCATACGTGTGTGTGTGTGTGTGTGTGTGTGTGTGTGTGTGTGTGTGTGTGTGTGTGTGTGTGTGTGTGTGTGTGTGTGTGTGTGTGTGTGTGTGTGTGTGTGTGTGTGTGTGTGTGTGTGTGTGTGTGTGCTGGTGTCAGATGTGGATTAATGTGCTAAAATTAAATGTAGAACAGAAGTTTACTCACTCCATTCAGAAGGAACCATTCATTTCTAATCACAATTACACGCACGCTCTTGACTCAGTTACCAACTCCGAGTAAGGTGTCCTCCAGTAAGAGGCTTCAACTTATTATTCAGTGTAAAATTTTACAACTTAGCAATAGTAATCAGTATCTCTTTCCCACAAAAATACAACACTCGCCACAGGCCCCCGAAGACATCAAAATTCTCCTGGTTGGCCGTCACAACCAACTGGCTCAAACGGATTAATTGTCCTAACCCTACCAAGGTTAGGTCCCTACTAAATGCCTTTCGTCTGTGCCTAAGTCCGCCTTCCACGCGGTATTAGTCCCCACACGATTCACCTCGCCACCCAAACTAAAAATGTTCAAGATCTGTTGAAGTGGTATTCCAGATAAAAATGTTAGCTGTCAGTTGCATTCCCAGTCAAGGAATTTATTTTTGGCGTCACAACAGCTCTACTGTGTATATGATGCCTTATACATGACGTAATATTTAATGTTTAACGTGCTTTAGCCTTCATCATATTTGGAGAGCAGGCATCGACTACCTTTCATGGAGGATAAATCATTGATTACATAAACTGTGCATACATGACACCCCCCCCCCCGGTCCCCCACTCATGAAAAAGGCATGCCAAAATTTGTTTGTTTCAACAGACACACACATATAATTATCGTTTACAACCCAAGAGTTTAACAAGAATATTCCAATCATGGAACAATAATTATAAGTAGACTAGCGATTATCAATCAAACAAACCTCAAAGACATGAAATAGTTACTTGAGAGTAAAAGCAATTAAATCAACAGTGTCCAACAAAATCAAAACCACTCCTCTCTAAGTTGATAATGTCTGAAATCCTCCAAATTGATACTATAGTAGTCCGTCAGGAGCCGACGGAGACGATGGTATGTGCACTCAGCGATAACGATGACACGCGACAGCGCATGTAACTCTGCTGCCCGAAACTGGAAGCACACAATGAAGGTCTACTTTACCAGTGGTCAACGGGTTTGCAAGGTACTAAAATTAGGGCCGGACTGAAACGGTGGCCTCTGTAGAAATCGGGTTTATCAAGATCAAGTCATACTAAAATGGTGGGCACTGGAGCATCCAAGTTGATTTGAAACCAAGACATGCTGAAAATGGTAGCCACTGGAAGAAGGTAGTGGAAATGGTAATGTTGCTTATAGCCCAGCCGACCGCAAAGGGCCATATCAGGGCAGTCACCGCGTTGAAGTCAACTCACAAGTCATTAAAACAGCAACAACAACAACAACCTAATTCACACAATCTTTAAAACTTATCTAAAAATACACCGAAAATGTTTTCAAAAATTTTGTCTATGAAATCTTAGATCAGATTTTTATAAATGATGATCTCCCACAGAAATTCAACGATCGCATCAGGTAGAACATCTCTGAACAAGGTTTTTTAAGGAGTCTGCTGTAAAGTGTTTATGTCTCACATCGTGCAAGTCCCAACACTCCAAAAAGAATATGTTTCAATGTGAGTGGTACATGACATGGAATGCACCACAGAGCTTCTTCACCTTTTAAAAGATCAGAATGGGTGTAAAACGTGTGGCCTGTATGTAAGCGGCACAAAACTGTTTCTTCTTTACGGCAGCCTCGGGAACATGGTAAACTCTTTCAGGTCTGGACGGATTTTGAACAGTTTGTTATCCGTCAGCGAGTTCCAGTCCTCTTGCCAGAGGTCTGACATAAGCCTGGTTTTGGGGTTTCAGATCAGTGTGAGGGATACACAGTCTACTCAACTCTTGCTTTGTGGCACTCTTAGCAAGTTGATCAACCAGTTCGTTGCCTCCAATGCCAAATGGCTGAGAACCCAAGGAAAAACTATGCTGTATCCATCTGATTTCAGAGAAGTGTATAGTTTGAATAACTTCAGCAGGTGAGGGTGCTTGAGGTTACGGCCGGCAATGGCCTCCAATGCAGAAAGGAAGTCCGACAAAATGAGGAATTTTTTATGTTTTGATTTAGAAAAACATTTCAGGAGCCAGGCCAATGCTGTCAATTCAGCAGTGTAGATTGGAGCTGTCAGTTGAAGCGTGCTTAGAACATCTCTCAGGAGGACCTGTTGCACAATACACAGCAGAGGCAACCCTCTCCTCAGATTTGGAACAATTTGTGAAAATTCTTGTGAAGGATGAAAAGTTGGAACACAGTATCTGCATTGTTCAATGGGGAAAAAAAATATGAAAGCCAGGGGTGGGATGGAACTGGGGTGGTCATCGAATTTCTTTGGAAACTTGAGGTTAAAAACACAGTCACATACAGGGATTGGGGGTTCAGAGGATAGATTCAAACAGTAGTTCAATGTAAGTTTCAGCAGACGATTCGAGAGGGATGATTCTCCTGCCTGAGCATACAAGCTATAAACAGGGGTGGTGCGGAATGCACTCAGACACAGTCGAAGCTCTTGATGGTGGATGGGATCGAGACTTTTCAGGTAAGAAGGTCTGGCCGAGCCCTTGATTATGCACCTGTAGTCCAGTTTGGACGGATCAGAGCCCTTTGGACGGATCAGAGCCCTGTAAAGGTGGAAAATAGTTTAGCTCCTCAATCTGTGTGTGCCACAACTCTTAGAATCTTCAGTGCGTTTTGACAACCAGTTTTTAAGTGATAGATGTGACTTTTAAAGTACAGTTTTTGATTAAAATAAACACCAGAAATTTAGCTTCTTCTTTCACAGCTGGAATAGTGGATTTGTCCAGACAAATTTAAGGATCAGCAAAGAACTGGCAATAATTGTGAAAACGGTTACACTGTGCCTTGGTGCTTGAAAAGGTAAACCCGTTTCCTCGGACCACTGTCGAATCTTATCCACACAAAGTTGGAGTCGACGCTCAGAAGCTCCAACTGCGTAGTGAGGAAAGGAATCAAGAAACAGAGAGGATTCACAGCCCTGGTTTACTGAACTGATAATGTTTGTTACTGAAGAGAGCAGGAGGAAGAATACTCCCTTGAGGTACACCCAACTCCTGCCCATGGATGTCACACAGCCAGATGCCAGTGCGAACTTGGAAACTGCCAATCCACTGGAAAGTTTTGATGAATAAAGGCAGATGACGACGAAAAGCAGGTTTATGAAGACCCATAAAATTCCGGATTTCACCAGCCGCCGTGGCGAAGTGGTTAGCGTCGCGGACTCCCGGCTGGGAGGTCGTGGGTTCGAATCCAATCAGAGTCAGGTGGGGTTTTTTTCTGCCCCGACCGGCTCCTACCCAGAGTTGAGTTTGCTGCGGACTCAGTTGGGAAGACTGGGACCACACTGTCGAGTTTCATCCACTTAATGGATGCGCTTCTGAGAGTGTTGCTCAAATTTCCTGACCAACACTGCAGGTGTCTGTATCTCTCGGGCCTGGTTGACGCCGGGATATATTATGAAAGGAAACGTAGAGTACAGCCCTGTCATGTAGTCTCAGACCGAAATGGAAATCCGTAGCATCTTAATCATCCTCATTCTCATTGATCAGCATAAACAAAGTCTCAAGTTCTGTGGCCCTTCATGTCCTGCTCTCATGGTGACCTCAATTTCGATGTCCTCTCCACGTCTGTGGCCTTGGTTTGGTTCGTCGCGGTCACCTGTATCGGCGAGTCCATGGGGGCTGTCGTTGGACAGACGTGGTGGCGCCCTCCAGAGGGAGAACTCACTCACGCCGGCTCCGCGACTAAGCAATTATTGTCGTCAGTAGGGGGCTTAGTAGTGGTGTCCTGCGTATGTTAGATCAGAACAGGCGCCACTGAACACCACCGAAGTGACTCAACAGCAGTGCAGTGTCTCCTCCGGTGGGTTGCCCCTTGACGACTTGACATTGACTGCTCTTTGTGGATTGCCGGTGTCGGGGGCTGCGGCGGGACCGACCGGGCTGTGGCTGTGAACGGGGTGTCGGAATGAGCGGCGTGAGTACACTGCCTCTGAGGTGGCGCAGAGACTGAGGCAGCAAAAAAAAAAAAAAAAAAAAAAAAAAAAAAAAAAAAAAAAAATTTCCAAGTGGTGTCGTACGCTTTATCCAGATAAAGAAGGTATCAACCACCAGTTGTTTATAAATGAAGGCGTTGCAAATGGTGGCTTCCAGACAGCCTAAATGGTCAACAGTTGAGTGGAACTTCCGGAACCCGCACTGTTCATTGGCCCAAAGGTCATCGGTTTCTGGCTTCCACATCAGACGAGAGTGGGCCACCAAAGACAGCGGGTCAGTGCTACTGGACGATAGTTGGAAGTTTTGGTAAGGTCTTTTCCAGGTTTAAGAATCGGATTGATCAGGGCTTTCCGCCAGGAGGGCGGAAAGCACCCTGTAGTCCAGACATGGTCATAGAAAGGCCTGGAGACGGCTCTCTTGGAGATATTGAACGTCATCCAGGCCAGAAGCAAAATCGTTGTAGGTTTGTGGAGCTGATCTTAGTTCATCATTGAAAAGGTAGACAGTAGTTATCTGAAATGAAATATATGAAGATTTTTCTCTGAGTTTCTTTTAAACGCTGCATGTTTACTTGAGGTTGATGAGTTCTGTTGAATGGTGGAGGGCAGCAGGTTGGCAACAGCTTGTTTGTCAGTTCTTGGAGCATTGGCAAGTTTCAGTTGACAAACTGAAGGGTTGGTGTTCTTCCCTTTGATTTTCTTGATGATGTACCATATATTTTCCTTGGAGAAAGGTCATTGAGATCAAGGCAGACGGCAAGAGTGCCACCGGAAAATTACTTGTCATTGAATTAAAAAACCAGTCTGAATTGGTAGTCACTTAAAAAAGTCATTGAAATGAAGCCTGAGTAAAGAAGTGAGAACTTGAAAATGAAGGATCATTGAACTGGTGACCACTGGAGAAAAACGGTTTATCAATTTAATGTTTGATGGTAAGAGTTGATCGTCAGTATTTTAGGTTTTGAACTTGTAATTTCACTTTCCTATTTTATGCAGTCCCGTTGTAAATGCCTCTTGTATTATTCTGGGTAAAAAAAAAAGAAATATGTCACTTGCAGATAAAGATAAACTTATTCAAATATGAAGTCATATACTCATAAAATGCGCATTTACCATGGAATTGAATGGTTCTGAAAATCATTCAGTTACAAAGACGTTAGTAACAGAGATAGGATATTCCCCCAACTCCCTCTGAATAAAGAAATCAAATATACGTACATCTTTATTTACATTTCACGTAATATAATCTTACATTCATCGCACCTATATTCAAAATCTGACTGTTTACGTTTCCTGAAGCCGGCTTAGTCATTAAACTATAATTCCTTACTGAGTGAAATGCTTTCTCATAACAAATGAAGACAATATATGAATTTTTGTTTCGTTCTTGTCGTTTTCGTTAAAAAAAAAAAATTGATTATTATAACGTTTCGCACAAAGGCATGGGCAAACGTGGATGAATGAAAACCAAAGCTTCATTATTCAGTAACACATTGCCTCTTTTTATTAACGTTATTTTGCAAGCTTTGGTAGAAAACCCCCCAAAAAACTACAGCCTAGAAGCGGGGCTGGAGTGCCTTTTTGATTATGAACCTTGAATAAATTGTACGAGAACACAAGATTCACCTCACGTTTAGATGGTTGATATGCTCTAAACCTTCATTCTTGTCAGTTGATCCGTTAATTATTAAAAACAAGCGAACTATCACTTTAACCACCTATTGAATTGATAGACCTAAACATCAGACAATCAACCTATCAATCGATTTAATGGTCGTTCTTTTTTCAGTCAGTCAATACATCCATCCACCAATCATTCAAACTGTCGGTTAGCTTCACCGACCAATCTGTCCCTCCATTTCATATCAGTTCTTCCTTATCTTTATCTACTCATCCTCCTGTCCACCAATCCATTTCTCATGACACCCTTTGCCCAGCCATCTCTTTAAACTGTATCCATTCATCCCTCTATCCATTATTTGTGTGTGTGTCTTTTGCTGTAAGTTTTCGAAGTCTGCTCATAATCTATGGCATCCTTGCACACACACACACACACACACACACACACACACACACACACACACACACACACACACTCTCTCTCTCTCTCTCTCTCTCTCTCTCTCTCTCTGTCTATCTGTCTCCCTCTTTCTCTTTCAGTCTATTTGTCTGTCTGCCTGTCAGTCTCCCTCTCTCTCTGTGCCTTAAAAACTGATCATGTTTTGTGAATAAGAATGTTGTGTTTGAATACACTGATGTGTACCTGAACATGTTTGCCTATAAATCATTGTTCAGTTGTCTTCATGCTACGCTGATGATGCTATTTTTGTGAATTATGTTTCTTATACCCTCTCTCTACGAAGGGATGTTATGTACTATGTATTTGTGTGTATGTGTGTGTGTGTGTGTGTGTGTGTGTGTGTGTGTGTGTGTGTGTGTGTGTGTGTGACCCCCCGCGCCCGCGCGGGCGTATGTGTGTGTGTATGTGTGTGAAGAGACAGACAGACAGGCAGACAGATAGAGGGGAGACAGAGAGAGAGATAGAAGGAGACAGAGACTGACAGTCAGACAGACAGACTGACTCACAGAAAAACAGGCATAGATATTGCGCGTGTATGTGTGTGTTTCCTTTAACGTTGATTTGAATCGTCATTTTTCTTGTTTTACCAGTTTTTTTACATGGTGTAATAGTCTTTGCTTACTACTTTCCTGAGTCTCGGAGGGGACAAGTGCCAGACAGAAAAAGCATCTTCTTGGTTATCTGTTATCATTGAAAAGAAAGATTACCAGTCCATTAATGCATCCTATCCACAGGATGTCAATGAATCGACTCTTTCTCTGTTTTTACTGGACAGGTTGACCAGGGCATGCGATCCACCCGGCAACGGATGTGTTTCTGGGAAAATCATTGCTGTGATGCCTGTCAACTACGGGGTGAAGAGCCTCCAATTTGCTCGGTATAATAGTTGGTCTGGCATCTGATATTTTCCCCTCTGTGCTCTATCCTCTCTTGCATGATTCATCCATGCCTGTGAGTGGCCATGAACCGTTCAGTACCCACTCTTCTTGTGGGGTCAGATAAAGTATATTAAAATAAAACCACGTTGCAATGGCATGTATTTGTGATCTTTTGGTAAGGAGTGCTGGGGGTGGGGATGGGGGTGATGAGCGATGTTCTTATCTGCAATGAGATCAGTTAATCAACCAATCGATCATTCACAGAATTAGTCAATCAATAAATAAAGGATCAAATGGGCGATGCACTCTTCCTCTGACTGACCTGAAATAAATGGTAGCCTGCTACACTGTCCAACTGTCCATGCCAGACAAAGAACATTTATTATTCCCCATTCACCCACTCAAGCATATACTGTCAGTTAGGCAGAATTATCTACCACTGCAGATATGAAGGCTTATCACCCCCCTATTTCTACAATCTAAGACATAAGAGCAAGCTTTGTTTATAATTCAATATTTCTTGCAGTTATTGCAATACCAAGCTGCTCTGTAAGCTGCTGGAATGGTGCTCGGTACTTATCCTTGGAATTTATTAGTTTATTATATATATATATATATATATATATATATATATATATATATCTTGTGTGTGTGTTGGGGGTGGGGGGGGGGGGGGGGGGGGGGGTTAACCCTTGGTGGTGAGAACCTCAGAATTTTAGACTGTGGAATGTCTCTATCTGATGCCAAGGGAACACAGACACAATCAGCCTTGCCTCACTGATGAGTGTGATCCAGCAGACGAAAGGCATCGAAGCAGGCAATATGAATGGTTCCTTCTTCAGTATGAATTACAATAATACTCGTAGACTGCTAGTGAAGGATTTCATAATTATGATACATTTCCTTGGTTTTTCTTACCCCCCCCCCCATCTTCCCTCTCCCCCTTCCCTTTTTTTCCTTTGCGAAGTCATTGACATTTTTAGGTACATGACAGTGAGGTAATGGACACGATCCAGTCGCGCTCCTTTCCCACGTATTTCTCCCCGTTTTTCACTTTCTAAAACATCAATTTACACTCAGGGGAAAGTGACACCATCAGCCCTTAATCTCAACTCTAGTCTGAAAATAAAGCAGACACACCGATCATACCATTAAATGCAATGCGTATACACTGTGATCGAACTGTTCATCTATTACTTTGCACACAAGTATGTTTTATATACACTGTCCTTACATTTTTCACCATGTTTTCATTTGGTTTTTGACATAGTTGGATTATCTATATACATCTGAAACAGGACATCTGTCTTGTCTACGTAGGTGGTAACAGCGCTCTTCTCAAAACATCATACTTTGGGCAAACAAGTATCAAATGCAATTCTTCTTCCACACTATCATACAAGGGGCCCTTATCATCTATTCTTGGGTCATACCTGAACTCCAGAAAATGTGAGGGTTTAGGAGACTTTCCAGAACTAGATTTAGCGAAATGCTTCCTATCATGTCCAGAAGTATGAATAGATAATTAGAAAAACAATTTCACGCTTAAACAAAGTAAAAGTATACTAGCAAACATTTTTTTTTTCGAAATAGCCAAACCCTAGTCACGTTTAACACAGTCAATGAACCGCCTCTTCAATTCTGTACTGTATACATTTACGTTTCAGTAAATTTCCTACCCGCTGACTTCCAAACAGTTCCAAAGCTGGATCAGTGCAGTAAGTTTCAGATCATGCAAACCCACATTGCATAGTTTTGTCCATGAAAGTAAAAGAATAAATCATGCGTTTCTCAGACTATCTGTAACTTTCTGTCAATGGCAACTTTATCCACAGTTCCACACACTTCACAATTATTACACAGTGGATAGCGTCCTATTTCGCCGTAAATCAGATGCCTGGGTGTTCGGATGTGCACACTCTTCAATGCAGAAAAGTGGACTCTTTAAATACATTCCTGGCTATCACTCATTTCCCAAATTTCTAATCTGCTCGTCAATAGGGCTGTGTTTGGCAGTCAGAATATTTAAAACACATCGGTCATAACTCACCAAAAGTTGCACATTCATTTCAAAATGGCTCACTGTCATTTAAGTTTTCGCAATTACAAAAAAAAAAAAAAAAAAAAAAGACTTACTTGAGTTTTATCCAGTTGTAAATAAGACAGCACAATCACACAGAATATTCAGTTCTATTCATGAACTTAGCGTAGGGGCTGAGAAATGTATAATGTCATCGTCAAACAACAAAATGAACAGTTCAGTCAGGCCAGGGGAAAGCTGTACACACTGTAGACCATGATTGGCAATGTGTTCACTGTGGTCATTAATACAGAGAGAAAAAAGCACAGGAGAGCACACATTCCCTTGCCTCAATTGCCGGGGGCACAAGAACACAATTGTTAAATCTGCACCCATATCTATTCTTGCTTTAACAACTTGTGCACACTCTTCAATGCTCCAAGAATCGTGCTGTTCTTACCTGACGTACTTAACATCACACAGTTCTTTACACGTACAGCATCAACGCATTACAAAAAACAATTAAAGTGACGTAAAGTTTCTGAGCCTCTGTATTATTTGAATGGAGTAAAAACGTGACCAATAAATCTATACAAAAATCACAATACCACTCTCTTCACCATTGTGACGCAAATTTTCTGCCTCGTGGCCTTTTTTGAAGTGAAGAGATTAAAACACATACAGCCAAGTGATCTCAACTAGACAGATAAAAGAAATGACGTCATAACTCTACTGCACAAGGCCCGACATCAAAATGTGTGATGTCATCCGCAAGGGGAAAAAACAAAAACAAAAACAAAAAACAAAAAACCGTCATCCCGAGGAACTAGATCAAAGACACGATAACAGGATGGGAATAACTCAAATGTATCTCAGTTGTGGCACTTTGCTGCTATGTAATGCCACTCAATAATGTAAATTGTATGTGTATATGCATACATGCATGCATATGCTTGTGTGTGTGTGTGTGTGTGTGTGTGTGTGTGTGTGTGTGTGTGTGTGTGTGTGTGTGCGCGCTCGTGTGCATGCCTGTATGTATGTGTGTGTGTGTGTGCGTGTGTGTGTGTGTGTGTGTGTGTGTGTGTGTGTGTGAGAGAGAGAGAGAGAGAGAGAGAGAGAGAGAGAGAGAGAGAGAGAGAGAGAGGGAATAAATGCGTGCATAAGGATCTGTGTATGTGTGCACGTACGTAAATGTGAGTACGCAAGTGCGCATGGGTGTGCATGACTGAGCGGTTTGCATTTATACATTTAAGTTCCGAGATGTATTTTCCTTGGTGATGATCTGTCCTCAAAGCATTCATCAAATTTTCACTATTAATTCTCCTTGTCGCCAGTCTCAAGATATATTTGAAGTAACTACTATGTTTCAAAAACACAACAATCCACTTCATAAACCACAGTGAGAATGAAATCATAGGATAATGCGGATGTAGCCCTATCCATGACTACTACACATGACTTACCCACACCTTTCATCTGAAAATAGATATCACTTTTCCGAAAATCATCAATGTTGTTCATAGGTGAATTTAGATTGTCCATGTTCTCAATGGCAAGATATGTCTTAATGTAATTCATGTACTTCAAAAACACAACAAGACGCTTCATAAGTCATACATATGTTATACACACACGCGCACGTACGCGTTAGAACACTCGCTTACGCGTTTACAACCGCGTACACGCATACGAGCGCATATACGTGTTCATGTCCTCGCACTTTCGCACACACGCAAAACAGCACACATGAACACATGCAAATATGAAACACACACACACACACACACACACACACACACACACACACACACACACACACACACACAAACACATACACACACGAACACATGCAAATATGAGCACACACACTCACACACACACACACACACACACACACACACACACACACACACACACACACACACACACACACACACATGCAGACGTGTCCAAACTTGCTAGTGCAGACACGCTCTCACAGGAGCACATGGATGCATACGTGCTAACAAAGGCACACACGCATGGACACACGCGGACACGCGGGCACAAGATTGCAATCCAGCGCACACGCACGCAACCTGCGCATCTAAGCGCACACGTGGACACGTGCACATACACGCGCACAATTACACAAGCAAACACACACATACGCTAAAACACATACGCGCTTGTAGGCACGCGCACACGCGCACAAACGCACGCCCGCACTTGCGCACACACATGCACGCACATACATGCACACATACGAGTATGCCCGCGCACACCCGAAAACGTGCACTCGCGCACGCACCCTCTCACGCACGCACACTCTCTCGCGCAGACGCACACAATCACACATCCACAAACACACACATACAACATATATACAAACAAACAAATACACATGCACCAACAATCGCGTGCACACGTGCACGCACGCACAAATGCGCACATACGCGCTCATACACACACACACACACACACACACACACACACACACACACACACACACACACACACGAAATGCACGCTCATAACCAAAGACTTACACACAAAACACCTGTACAAGAGCACACGCACAAACACGTCAGCACGGAAACTTGAATCAACGAGTACAAGCGCACACACTCCCGTACACATGCGGACATGCGCGACACATGCACACACACACGCGCTTGTAGGCACAAGCCCGGACATGCACTTACATAAACATGCATGCACAGACACACTGAGGTAGGTACACGCACACTCATGTACATGCTCCTACCCCCGGGCCTACACACACAGATGCACAAACACACGTGGCACACACACACACACACACACACACACACACACACACACACACACACACACACACACACACACACACGAGCGCGCGCGTGCACGCGCTCTCTCTGTGTCTGTCTCTCTTTCTGTCTCTCTCTGTGTCTCTCTCCCTCTCTCTCTAACACACGCATGCTTGACTTAGTCAGAGATTATGGAGACATTCCCTTAATCATTTGTGGTGACCTAAATTCTAGAACAGGCTGTTCAAATGCTCAAAATAATGATCATATTGAAGTGATATATGAAATGAGAAGTGAAGATGAAGGGCATGAGAAAGATGACGATAACAAAAGATGTTCTAATGACTCTGTGGTTAATGCTTTTGGAAAGTTTCTTATTAACATTTGTCAGGAATTCAATCTGTTGATTGAATGGTCTGCAATCAGCAAATTTTCCATGCGGTTTTACATATATTTCACAAATGGGATGCAGTGTTGTAGACTACTTTATTGTTTCTAAAAAATCTGTTACATAAATGCAAGGTCATGAACATTTACCTATGATTGAATCAAAACATTTAGCTGTTGATTTGTATATTGAATCCATATCCGATGCTACCTCAGAAAAAGAAGCACCCAAACCTTATACACTCACAAGATATAAATGGGACGAACTAAAGAAAATCGAGTTTACAAATAAAATACAATGTTACTATGCTAAGAACTTACTACATCAAGCCATATCTTTGATTCAAAGAAATATAAATGAAGCACTTAGTAAGTTTAATGAATGCTTGTATTTTGCTGGCGAATGTATGAAGAAAACATCTGTTGTTGGAGACAAAAAACACCATGTTTGGTTTGATCAGGAATGTAGACATGAAAGGAAAATTGTTCGACAAAATTTGAGAAAAATATGCAATGTACATATTCATAAAGACGATCTATGTATACTCAAAAGAAAGCAGATCTTGACAGAGACAGAGAATTATATGCACATAAAAGAAGAGAATATAAAGAACTTCTTAGACTAAGAAAAAATCGCATAGAGAGAAAATAGTCGATGATTTGCAAAATAACCTGAAACAACCCAAAGAAATTTTGGAATACAATCCGTTCAGTACGTCCAAGATGTGGAATACAAACCACACAATTAGTCTAGAAGAATGGTATAACCACTTCAAAGATGTGTTTAATTCTCTCTCCAATCATGCACCGGATATTCAAAATGGTGAATTTCTTAGTTCAGTTACTGTTATTGATAGATATTATTAAGCTTTAGACGAGCCAATTTCAACAGAAGAGGTGAGGGATGCAGTTAAAGCATTGAAAATCAATAAGACCTCTGGACCAGATGGGTTAACTGGAGAATTCTTTAAGAATAGTAAAGAGGAAACTTTAACTTTTCTTACAACCTTCTTTAACTTTATTTTTGATCATGGTTTGTTACCAGATGAGTGGTGTTTTTCAATTATACAGCCTTTGCATAAAAAGGGAGACATAAATAGCACTGACAACTACAGAGGAATATCATTATTAAACATCCGTAGCAAGCTGTACAGTTTTATTTGAAATAAACGTATCACAAAGTGGATAGATAAAAATAATATAATCGGGGAAGAACAAGCTGGTTTCAGAAAAGATCATAGTACCTTTGACCATATATTTACACTTTCAGCCATGATTCAGAAGCAATTATTACGACATAGAAAACTATATGTAGCCTTCATTGATTTTCGCAAAGCCTTTGACTCTGTGTGTAGGGATAAGCTATGGAAGTTACTGCATACGAATGGTTTTAAATGGTAAATTGTTAAAAGCATTAAAAAGTATGTATAATACTGTGATGGCAAAAGTGCGTACGGGAGGTGACCTGACTGAGGCCTTTTTGTGTCCACGGGGTTTGAAACAAGGGGAGGTGTGTTCACCAGTTTGTTTTCACTGTTTATAAATGAACTGACAAAAGATATGATCAGCAAGGGAAAACATGGAATCCAGTTGTCACCTGATTTTGTTGAATTGTCCATCTTACTTTTTGCAGATGATGTTGTATTATTTTCTGATAGTGTTATTGGTCTCCAAAACCAGCTGAACATTTTAAGTTCGACAGCAAAAAGACTCGATTTATGTGTTAATTTAGAAAAAATCTAATGTGGTTGTTTTCCGAAATGGAGGATACTGTCTTTATTTGAGAAATGGTCTTTTGATGGAGAAGAACTAGCTACTGTCAATATGTATAAATACCTGGGTATGTATCTTTCAACAAGGCTTACCTTTTCTCACACACTTAATGACCTTGCAAATCGCGCTAGAAAAGGCATCTTAGCTATAATCAAAGTTCTCTGGACTTTAGGTGAATATTCACCACAGGTTTTTTTTCAAGATGTTCGATTGCCAAATACAGCCAATATTGACATATGGGTCAGAAATTTGGGGACTATCAATTGACCAAGAGCCCATCGAAAGATTCATCTATGTGCCCTAAAACGGTTTATGGGGGGGGTTAGCCCGAAGTCACCAAGGCAACTGATATATGGAGAAACTGGTAGGCATCCTCTTTATGTAATCACTTATTTACGATGCATACGTTATTGGCTACGACTTGTGCTATGGAAGAGTCTATATATAAAAAAAAGCTTACAATA
>JADBJO010015933.1:0-10000 GCA_016801955.1 Conus betulinus | reverse complement strand
TAAACGAAATGTGTATACAAGGTTTTTAATAATGATAATTCATTTCAAGGGATATCTATTGACATTATCTGTTTTAGGCATGTTACCATTTATACAAAGCATGTGCAAATATATATTTTCTGAAATTTACACATGACTTCTGAAATAGAATTCGCTGTTTCTCGACATTGAGAGAACATCTTTTTCTCGCGTTTTTGCAAGCTCTGTGCTTGTCTTCTAATTTTCTTGGCAGTGTTCCGTCTAGTGCGCTTTTATAGTGCGCACTGCCCAGCTGATGCCACAGTCTTGCAGGATGTGAAGTTTGATGGTGATTGGTGGTGGGATTTTCTAGTTTTGGTGAATTGTTTTTGTATTTTGGTGTTTTGTTGATTCCAACGTGTGTGTGTGTGTGTGTGTGTGTGTTTCTTTCCATTGGGTACCCTTGAACAGGCTTGTGTTTTGCTTTCCATTTGCACGTGCAGTTTGTGCTGTAAAAATGTAATTCCACCATTCCAACCCAATGAATTCAGCCATTATCTTTGGTGTTTTTTTGTAAAGCCCCCCCCCCCCCCCCCCCCCCCCCCTTTTCAGCCTCCTCCTTTTTTTCTTTTTTTTTTCTACAATGGCTGTCTCACAGCAAGTGGAGCCTGTTTTTTTTCAAGCATAAAGACTTACCTTTTGTTAATAAGATATTAACCCAAGTGAAGATAGTTTTTCTGATTTAGACATTTGTCTGGCTGCTGAAAGAGTGTGTGCAAGGAGACAGTATATGGTGCGCAGTGCATCAAAGGTCTCTGGAGGATCTACCCCTTGACTCGAGCTGCTAGGACTCAACTTTTGATTGAAATGGATGTACTGTGTGTGTCTCTTTTTGACAAGAATCCATTCATTTTGAGAGGGAGCAATGTGTGTTGAAGTTCCCATCACAAAACTGTTTATTTCAGATCTTCCTGTCTCAGTACTGAATGACAATATAGAGAGTGCCCTTGTCAGACTGGGATGTGTTCTCAGATCCTCTCTCCTAATGGAGAAAATCAGGGACAGGGACGGAAAGCTAACCCGTTTTGTTACAGGTCGATGCTTTGTGTTCATTAACTTTCTTTAGTACCATTGGACAGGTTTGTAAAGGTGGGTAGTTTCACCACTCGCCTCTACCACCAGGAGCAGCCCAAGGTGTCACGGAGCCCTGTGTGCTCTAACTGCCTGCAGTCTGGACACCACCGACACCAGTGTCAGAATCTAGTGACTTGCAGGGACTGCCTACAGAGTGGTCACAAGCGTGGTGATCTGGCCTGTGGCACTTTCCCTGACCCCCAGGTGAGTGGACCTATCTCTGAAACAGAGACATGTGCTCAGATTGAGCATACAGAAGAGGTAAGGCTCATGGATGAGAACCAGCACTCAGGAGACGAACAGGTAGGGGCAAATTTGTTTTTGAGGATGGGGAAGATGTCTTTGAAGACTCTTTGACAGATGTGGTGCCTGAAACTCAAACTGATAAAATTGACAAGGGCAAAGATTCGTCCACACCTTCACCACGGAAAAATATCCGGCAATACAGTGTACGTGGGAAGGACCAGCATTTACGCAGCACCGGTGGCAAGCGACAGGGGTCAGGTGACGAGGATTCACTCAACCAGCGGCGTGATGGGCCAAACGCTAAAATGCTCACCTGTTTGCGGCGTGTCGAGTGGGTAGAGTAAAGGTGAAGGATATGGTGGGTGAATCTTCACCGAGTGTGCCAGTTTGACCTGACGGAGACGACCTACGCGCGTTACACAGACTTTGTTTACGGGTTTACGTTTGGATTTGATAACGGCTTGGATTATGAACTTTCCTTATGGCTTGTGATTCCCGGATTGACCGTGTTTTCATTCGTGCTGGAAAAGAAAATCAATATTTAAACACTTGAAAGAGAAAAAGTACGATGTAATTTGCTTGCAAGAAACACATATCACTGATGATGTTTATGGGCAATGGAAAAAAAGAATGGGGGCAAAGGTGAATTATTATATAATAGTTATACATCACATAGTTGTGGTCAAGTTTTTTTTTTAATTTCAGCATAATGTGGTTGATTATTACAAGATTGTATACAATCAAGACGAATTTTGGCCATTGAAATAGAAATTCAGCATAAAAGGTGGTCATTGTGAATGTATATACTCCAATTAATGACAATGAAAAGAACACTTTCTTGATAAACTGGGAGATGTTATCTCTAATGTTCAGTCATAGCATTTGTTAATTGGGGAGGGGGGGGGGGATTTCAACTGCATCTTAGATAATGATTCAGATATCATCTTGGAGAAAAAACATGCAGAGGGCACAGTAAAGAAATTCAATGATTAAATAAAAAGCCACGACCTGTATGATACCTGAAGACTGTTTCATCTGGATAAAAAGGAAGTTACATGGCATAAAACTTCTCCTTTTATTGCACGTTGATTGGATTATTTCATATCAAATGATGATTTGTTTGGCAAAACAACAGACTGCAATATTCATTCTGTCCCTTTCACAGAGCACAGAGGTGCTCCATCAAATTGAAATTCTCTCAATCTTTGAGAGGGGACCTGGGCTGTGAAAGTTTAATAACTCATTGTTGAATAACTTCAGCTATGTCACACAGATGAATAGTTTGATAGATGATCATATTTCACATATGGACGAAAACATTGATTTTCAAATGGAATGGGAAAATCCTAAAACTGAAGATTTAGAGTTTTACAATAATTTATGCTAAAGTTGTGAGCATCGACAGAAGAAATAAGTTAGTAGAAATACAAGGTAAGTTAAATGACTTAGTTATTAATGTTGCAAAAAACCCATAATATTCATTATCAAAATCAGCGACAGCACTTAATACAAGAATTAGAATTATTGGAAACTTATAAAGCACGTGCAGCACAGGCAAGATAACAAATAAAATGGATTGGTGAAGGGGAAAAACACAAAATATTTTATAAACTTAGAAAAATGAAGAGCAAATTCAAAGATAATAGAACTTTGAGATGAAATGGTAGATCAGTAACACAACAGTCAGAAATAATGAAAATGTAGTGAGACTATTATTCGAAGTTGTACAAGAAAAAGGTAAGATCAAGAAATAGGGAACAAAAATGGTAAATACTTTATATCTGATACTTCAGTGCCACAGCTTTCTGACTTTCAGGATAGTTGTGAGGCAACTTGACAGAGAATGAACTGCTAGCAGCTCTTAAAGCCCTCAAAAATGATTCTTCACCTAGAAGTGATGGGCTTACAACAGAATTTTGAAAAGTATTTTGGTGTCATATAAAAAGTTTGTTAACATTATCACTTAATTCTGCATTCGAAAAAGGGACAATTTCTCTGTCTCAGAGAAAAGCAGTTATCACATTAATTCACAAAGGCAAAGATCTACCTAGAAGTGCTTTAAAAACTGGAGACCAAGTTCGTTAATGAATAGCGGTTATAAGCTTTTGTCTAAATGTTTGGCAAATAGTTTATGTCAAGTAAGTCAAGTAAGTAGAGATTTAGTGAGTGAAGATCAGGTTGGGTATATCAAGGGACGTCGAGCAGCTACGCTATTGAGACTAATTGATGATGTTATTGATCATCTAAATGCAGAAAATATTCCTGGTTTGCTTTTAGGTATTGATTATACACAAGCATTTAGCTTTTGATAGTATATCTAAAGACTTTATGTTAACAGCTCTCAAAAAGTATGGGTTTGGGGAAGAATTTATGAAACGGTTTCAAGTATTAATCACCGATACTCGTAGTTGTGTTTTGTGTAGTAGTGGTTGGACATCAGACTATTTTGTGGTTGAAACAGGAATCTGACAAGGATGTCCTTTTCTCCCCCTTAGTATTTGTGTTGGCTATAGAACTGCTAGCAATAAAGATTAAAAAAAAAAAAACTGTGGAACATAGAAATTGATGTAGATAGTTCAAGAAATACGCTTGTTAATGTAATCAAAATTGCGCTTTATGCAGATGATGTTACCTTATTTTTGACAGATCAGCATGACATGATGCATGCATTAGATATACTCTCAATGATTTTTCTTTGTTTTCTGGTTTGGTCATAAATAAAAATAAATCAGCAGCTTTGTGGCTAGGCGGTAAACAAATAGCACAGACAGCTTTTATGGCTTTACATGGAAAATAAACTAAAGATTCTGGGTATTTATTATGAGAATGATAAACTGGTATCGTTAGTAGAGGGCAATGGTTGCAGAGAATAGAAACTATTCATAGAATTATTCACTCCTGGGAAAATAAAGAGATCTTAGTGTAATGGTTAAAATACATATTAAAACTCTTCTTATTTCACAAATGGTCTATGTTATGCAAACATTCGTTTATTACTGACAAGATCTTATCAGATATAAATCGCATGCGTTTTAGATTTCTTTGGCGTAAAAAGTATTGTAATCGAAAAGCATTTGAAAAAGTTAAAAGAAGCGTAAAGTGCAGTGAATATGAAAATGGAGGATTAAAATGATAGATCTAAGACAGATGCAATCTGCTTTTCTCTCCTGTTTTGGGTTGTAAGAATTTGTAAGGCCACAAACAATGAAAGATGGACTTTAATTCCGAGAAATATATTTTCTACCTTTTGGTGAGAATGTCACGTGTTTTTATGCAAATACTAAAAGCGCACTTTCCAAAGGTTTAGACAAGATACATTCACATTTTTGGAAAATTACTCTGAAAAACATGGTTAGATCTTAATAAACATGAAGATGTCTCACCCTTTCCCTCTTTACTGTAGGATAACCAGTACATAAAATATCGAGGAAATGTGCTTTTCTTCCCTGACTGGATAAAGGGCAAAATACTAAATGTTAGTGACATGTATGGTCCAAATGGAATGCTTTCATACGAGGACGTGGTTAACAAGATAGGAGCATCCCCTTCAAGGATCTTAGAGTATAAAGTAGTGTCAGTGGCCAGGCATATATTTATTACTAGGGTTAGTGAACAAGATAGATATCATATAATTTTTTCAGAACCACATCTTTTCTGTAACAAAAGCATATATCTTGCAAGGATTTTCATTCAACTTTTGTGTTTCCTCAGTTACATAGAACCATGTGCAGCCTGATTTTGGCCTAATAAATGTGGACTGGAGTTAAATGAAAATATATGGAAGATACCTCACTTGTGTACAAAAGAAACCAGACTGAGAGTTTTAGAATGGAAAATGTTTAAAAAATTACCCGACTAACATAATGCTATGCAAAATGAAAGACAGGGATAATCGAAATTGTTCATATTTCAATGAAGAAATTGATTACATTGAACATTTCTTTTATCACTGTCATAAGGTTAATCCGTTTTGGATATTTGTCAGTCAATACATATTAGCTGTATTAAACACAAAAATCATGTTTTCTGAAGAAAGTGTGCTTTTTGGAATTCTTAGACAAGAAAATATTGACAGACATATGCTACTGAAAATAAACCAAATTATGATTACTGCAAAGATGTGTATAAGCATTTTATATATATATAAAAAAACAACAACAAAAAACGGAATCTTGGCTGCCAATTTCAGTCATATTCGAAAATCAATTGCAACTGAAGAAAGATAGAGAGATCTCATATATGCATTCACTCTTACACACACACACACACACACACACACACACACACACACACACACACACACACAGTTACAAATACATGCACGTGTGTGTGCATTTTGTGTGCGCGCACATGCACTATAACACTCACTTATAGGTAAACACACACACACACACACACACACACACACACACACACACACACACACACACACACACACACACACACATACACGCACGCACGCACACATACAACACAGTCTTGGTGACGTTTCTTTCATAAAAGAAAATAACCCCATGGTAAATATACCTTTTTGATGTCCACTCCTCTGAACTTTCTTGCACTCTTTCGTTTCTGTATGTGTAAGACTGTCGCTCGTGGGGAATGTGGAAAATGAGGGTGAACATACATACATTCTTTTCAATATAAGACTGGCTTCACTGTCCGTCTGTCTGCCAATCTGTCTGCCTAACGGTCTGTCTGTCTGTCTGTCTGTCTGTCTGTCCTGTCTGTCTCTCTCTCTCTCTCTCTCTCTCTCTCTCTCTCTCTCTCTCTCTCTCTCTCTCTCTCTCTCTCTCTCTCTCTTGTTGTCTCTTCTGTGTGTGCGTGTCTTTCTTGGGTGGGGGTGGGGGGGTGGGGTAGTTGGATGTGGGGCTTGGGGGTGGGGGTTGGGGTGGATGGGTGTTGGGGTGGGTGGGTGGGTGGTGGTGGTGGTGGTGTGAAGTGAAGAGCGCTCATGCGCTTGGGTAGTGGGAAGGAGAGATAGACGAGCAATCGGGACCAACGATATCCCTTTCAGGCGTGTGTATATACGGAATTGATTGTTAACGCATAAATTTTGCTTTGTTATTATGTCTTTACCATTGTTGTCATATTTGAGAAGGGGGGCATGTGCATGTGTTGTGTGTGTATGTCTGTGTGTATGCGTGTGCGTTTGTGGATGTGTGATTGTGCGCGTCTGCGCGAGAGTGTGCGTGCGTAGGAGGGTGCGTGCGCGAGAACGCGCTTTGGTGTGTGCGCGGGCATGCTCATGTGTGTGCATATACGCGTGTGCATGTGTACGTGCAACTGTGCGTGTGAGTATATGTGCGCGTATGCTTGTGCCTACAAGCGCGTATGTGTTTAAGCGCATGTGTGTGTTTGCTTGTGCAATTGTGCGCGTGTATGCGGACGTGTCCGGGTGTTCGCTTAGATGCGCAGATTGAGCGCGTGTGCGCTGGAATACACGCTTGTGCGCGCGCGTCTGCGTTTGTTCGTGAGTGTGTGCCTTTGTTAGCACGTGTGTTTCCACGAGCTCCTGTGAGCGCGTGTCTGCACTGGCACGTTTGGGCACGTCTGCATGTTCTTCTTGTGTGTGTGTGTGTGTGTGTGTGTGTGTGTGTGTGTGTGTGTGTGTGTGTGTGTGTTTCCGTTTGTGCATATGTTTGCGTAAGTGCAAGCACATGAATACGTATGTGCGTTAGTATGCGTGTGCGAGGGTGTTAACGCGTAAGCAGGTGTGCTTACATGCACGTGCGCATATACACAAACACACACACACACACACACACACACACACACACACACACACACACACACACACACACACACACACACATATATATATATATATATATATATATATATATTTCAATATTCAGTCCAAATAAATTGCTGGACACCACTCCTCCCAAATATACTTCTGGGGTAAAAACTTGGAGTAAAATAAAAACACAGAAGTAACCAGTTTCATTTTAAATTGTATATTCTCCAATAAAATTTTCGCTTAAAAGCTTCTTCAGCACTGGCAACTGTTTATAGAAGCGCACTGTATATATATGGTACATTTAACAAAAAAAAAAAAAAAAAAACAGTTCAAGAAGCCTTTTTTTTGTACAAATTAGATAAACCCTTTTTCTCGTGCATTCATGTATCATCAACGTTCACTCTCACTATCTTGTCCAACATGTATGAGGATTTCCGTTCATCTTCGTAAACACCGGCGTATGCTTTCTCTCACTCCCACTCACCACCCTCCCCACTCTCTCCCACTCCCCCCAACGCCACCATCTCCACCCACCAACGCATCAGGCTGTTCACTCCCTCACTTTCTCTCTCTCTTTCTCTCTCTCCATATATCCAACGAACTCAGTCATGTTAACTTTAAAATATGTGCACCTGAATTTTCATCCATTCTCGCAACCCACCAATGCAACTCCAATGTCTCCAGAGGCACAGCACAACAGATCGAAACACATCCTCCAAATACAGGCAAACAACAACAAACCAACCCAACAAATATGGACAGAATGCCTACATGGGGGATATTGGGAAAATCAGAGGGGGGGGGGGGGGGTATATAGAGAGGGTAGGGTTGGAAATGGTGGGGGGGTGGGGTGGTTAAGGGCGCAGAGTAACTGTGGGAGGGAGAAGCCGGGGGGGGGGGGGGGGGGGGGGGGGGGGGGGGGGGGGGGGGGGGGGGGGGGGGGGCGGGGGGGGGGGGGGAGGGGGGGGGGGGCGGGGGGCGGGCAGAAACTAAGGGAAGGGGGGGGGGGGGGTTTACAGTGAACAAGATTGGTCTTCTGTACTTTTTTTTTCTGTTTGTAATTTTTTCAATTATCTATTAATCATCTTTTCTGGATCTTGCTGTGTAAACTTCCTGCCTTGTATTGAGCCTTTTTCAAAATCGTGCCTATATTATATATCAAGAATGTTTCCTTTCGTGGAAAGCGAAGGGGAGGGGTGGGGGTGGTGTTCGGGAAGAAAAGGGAGAAGGCAGGGGGGGAGGGGACTGTTGTGACGGGAGGAACGAATGCCTACGTGGGGAACGTTGGAGAGAAAAGGGGGGGGGGGGGGGGGGGGAGGGGGGGGGAGGAGGGGGGGGGGTTTGTTGGTAAGGTGCAGGGTAAGCGGGGGGAGGGGGGGGGGAAGAGAAATGGGGGGGGGGGGGTTGGAATCAAAGGGAAAGGGGTGTCTTAAGGAGAATAAAATTGGGTTTCTGTACTTTTTTTGCTTGCAATTTTCCTAAATATTTATTACTTATCTTTCTGGATTGTTGCTGTGCATACATCCTGTCTTGTATTGAGTCCCTTGAAAATCGTACCTATATTACATATCCAGAATGTTTCCTTCTGTAACAGTTTTAATAAGGAGACATTTATCAATACTGTACTCTAACCCAGAAAATAAGAGAGTTTTTTCAAAAAAAATCAAATAATATCTGCTGACAGAAGCCGTAGGAATTTCGGAGAAATTTACAAACCTACCCTCCCCAGGAGAAATCTAGAATACGGACCAAAATTAGAACCAGGTCATTTTACTTGCCAGGCAAAGAGGTGTGACACGTGTTAAAATGGGGAGAATGCCACGAGTATAAAATCAGCTTGGGATGGAAGACTCTGGTATATAAGGAAACACTTGACTTGTACTACAAAAAATGTAATATACGTGATAAGATGTAAGATCCATCCTGATCTGTTTGTATGTGGGGTCCACAAAAATCTTAGATTCAGATGGGCTAATCACAAATCGGACACAAAGTTGAAAAAAAACAACAACAAAGTGTAACGTATCAAAACACGTATGCACATTCCCCCATCCTGATTCAGAATAACTAGATTTTTTTGCAAATAATAGCAATCGATAATGTAAGAGAAGAGAAAAAACTGTTACAGAAGGAAACATTCTGGATATGTAATATAGGTACGATTTTCAAAGGACTCAATACAAGACAGGATGTATGCACAGCAACAATCCAGAAAGATAAGTAATAAATATTTAGGAAAATTGCAAGCAAAAAAAGTACAGAAGCCCAATTTTATTCTCTTTAAGACACCCCTTTCCCTTTGATGCCAACCCCCCCCCATTTCTCTCCCCCCCCCCCTCCCCCCGCTTACCTGCACCCTTACCCAACAACCCCTCCCCCCTCATCCCCCCTTCTGCCCCCCCCCCCCCCCCCCCCTTTCTCCAACGTTCCCCACGTAGGCATTCGGTTCCTCCCGTCACAACAGTCCCCTCCCCCTGCCTTCTCCCTTTTCTTCCCGAACACCCCCCCCCCCCCCCCCCCCTCCTCTTCGCTTTCCACGAAAGGAAACATTCTTGATATATAATATAGGCACGATTTTGAAAAGGCTCAATACAAGGCAGGAAGTTTGCACAGCAAGATCCAGAAAAGATGATTAATAGATAATTGAAAAAAATTACAAACAGAAAAAAAACGTACAGAAGACCAATCTTGTTCACTGTAGAACCCCCCCCCCCCCTTCCCTTAGTTTTCTGCCCGCCCCCTCTCCCCTCCCCCCCCCCCCCCCTCCCCCCTGCCCCCCCCCCCCCCACGCCCCTTTCCCCCCCTTCCCCCCCTGGCTTCTCCCTCCCCACAGTTACTCTGCGCCCTTAACCACCCCACCCCCCACCATTTCCCAACCCTACCCTCTCTATATCCCCCCCCCCCCCCTCTGATTTTCCC
>JADBJO010015932.1:0-42095 GCA_016801955.1 Conus betulinus | reverse complement strand
AAACTACAGACCCATCACCTCACGCCTGTAGTGTGTAAGGCTGGTAAAAATGGGATTGGAGATATTTTAAATCAACATGTACTTTCTAACACATAATTATCCAGTTGACAGTTAAGAGTTCACATCAGGCAAATCAGTACTACAATCGATCACATGTTCACATTGCTAGCAATCGTACATAAACACTTTTCCTGTGATAGAAAATCATATGTTGCACTTAATGATTTCAAGATGTAAAATCACATGACCTATTTTGATTTCAAATGGAATAAAAGGTAAAATCTACAAGTATTATAATGAAGTATGTACGAAACTGTTAAAGCCCGAGTTCGCTGTGGCACACAGTTCACAGGCTACACCTTGCCTTGCACTAATAGTGTGAATCAAGGTGATGTCTGTAGTCCTCTTCTGTTTTCTTTTATAATTAACAAACTCGCTCTCGAAATTATTGATAATGGTAGACATGGCGTTAGTTTGAATGTTGATTTCATTGAACTGTTTATTTCTTTTGTTTGCTGATGACATGATTTTATTGTCAGAAATTGTGGTTGGCTTATAAACACAGTTAAATACTCTTCATAGCGCTGCATGCCAGTTACAGCTTTAAAGTCAGTTTGGAAGAATCTAGCAAAGTAATCTTCAGGAAAAATGTATATCTAGCAAGTACTGACAGATGGTTTTTACAATTATGTAGAGAGAGAGAGAGAGAGAGAGAGAGAGAGAGAGAGAGAGAGAGAGAGAGAGAAACGATATAAAACTCAGGCTTTTAAGCTATCTCTCATTATGTTTACGCTTATTCCATACAAGAATTTTGTCCTGAATACCACCATAGCCTTTCAATTTGTGCAACAATTTCACATGCGGGGCTTGGTCTAATGCCTTTAGGGAATCCAAATATAATAGAATAATAGCAATCACACACACACACACACACACACACACACACACACACACACGAACGCACGCACACGTCTTACGAATCACGTGTGAAAAACACATTTCTGTATTTTCCTACGGTAATGAATGACATTACGACTGTTACCTTTAGCTTTCCTATCAGAGTCATGTATTCAAACACTTTGCCAGCGTTTGAGGCCATTGCTGGACGGCTTGACTTGAAAATACCCGCTTCTCTGGTTTGCGAGTAGGTCGAGGTGTGCTGAGGAACTCTATTTTTCTTAGAGACAACCTTAGTCCACCAAATAGGCCTAGCCTAATACGTCGACGGTTGTGGGCGCCTACGTCACTGCGCTATTTTTAGAAGATCACACAAACATCTCTTCAGATTTTTCTTTTGAGGAGCCGTGTGCGCCCGCGTGCATGCATGCATGTGCGCGCGCGTGCATGCATGCATGCGCGCGCGCGCGCGCGCATGTGTGTGTGTGTGACTGACGTAATGTGGGAAGATTGTCAATGTCAGTTGAAATCAGCTGTTCGGTTCATAGCATTTGGGATTATAAAGACTAGGATGATCTGACCAATGGGCATCAAGTCTGTTTTTGAAGGTATTCAGGGTGGGTGCTGTCACTACTGACTCAGGAAGGCTGTTCCATATCATCACCACTCTCTCTGAGAAGAAATTGCCTCGGACTTGCCGGCGCACTTGGTTTTTGGCGAGTTTCTTGCTGTGACCTCTGGTCTCACGTCCTGTGTATGGTTTAAATTGCGGGCTTGTTGCATTATAGATCCCTGTGACGTACTTGTATGTGTCAATCATGTCGCCTCGGAGCCTTCTGAATTCTAGGCTGGGGAGCTTCAGTTCTCGGAGACGTTCAGGGTAGGGCTTCTCTTTCAGTCTTCCAATAAATTTTGTAGCTCGACGCTGCACGTCTTCCACATCCTGCTGTAGACCTTTCTGCCAGTAGTGTGGGGACCAAACAGAATGTCCATACTCCAGCATCGGCCTAACCAGTGACTTGTAGAGCTGAACAAAGGTACGATCTGAGAGAGGTGGTCGAAGGATCTTCTGACTACTCCAAGTGTTCGATTGGCTTTGGCTGTAGCTTGGGCAACGTGGTTCTTGAACGTCAGTTTCCTATCGACCACTACTCCCAAATCCTTCTCTGCTTCTGTCTCAGCTAAGTTGTGCCTACTTTCCTGGCCTTCTGTTGTCATCTTCATGGTGTATGTGTGCTCATCTGGACTGTGCCCCAATCTCATCACGCAACACTTCTGGGGGTGGAAACTAAGGAGCCAGTTCTCTGACCAGTTGCATAAGTTGTCCAGATCTTCTTGTAAGGACTCCCCGGGCCTCAACTTTATCACTCCGTGCGAATAGCTTAGTGTCGTCAGCGAAGATGCGGACTTCGTTCTTGGCATGTCGGGGTAGGTCATTGATGTAGGCGACAAACAGCAAGGGGCCGAGGACGCTTCCTTGTGGGATGCCACTTGTTACTGCAGATTCCTCTGATGTCTCGCCATTCACCGTGACCACTTGCATTCGATCTGTCAGGAAGTCTTTGATCCATGCGTGGACATTGCCTCGGACTCCAAGTGCATCAAGCTTCAGCAGGAGACGACGGTGGGGCACACTGTCAAAAGCCTTCTTGAAGTCTGTGTATACCGCATCAATTTTCCCACCATCGTCAAGTGTCTGGGTCCAGAAGTCCAAAGTGTCCAACAGCTGAGTACTGCAGGAACGGCCAGGTGTGAAGCCATGTTGTTGTTTCACATATCAGATGGTTATGCTGCATGTGTGCTCTAGAACTTTAGCTTTAACAAGTGTTTCCATTGATTTGCATAGGATGCTAGTCAAGCTGACAGGTCTGTAATTGTTTGGGGATGAGCGGCTCCCCTTCTTGAAAATTGGGGTAATATTGCCCTTTCGCCAGTCATTAGGGATGCGGCCTTCCTCCAAAGATTTCTGAAAGATATTGCTGATGGGTAACGCTATTGAGTCTGCCATCTCTACAAGGAGAATTGCTGGTATGCCGTCCATGCCTGCAGCCTTATTTGTCTTCAACCCCTTGAGTAGTTTCTTCACCTCTTCTTCCGTGATGCTAAAGTTTGTGAGAGCCGATTCGAAGTCATACTCTGGTGGCGTTGGCAGATCTCCATTTGGTTCTTTAGTATAAACACTTTGGAAAAAATTATTGAGTACTTGGGCTTTCTCTTTGTCTGTCTTTGCAATTGAGCGTCATCCCTCCTCAAGTCAGATATGCCAGTTCTGGTGCTAGTTTTTGATTTCACATATGACCAGAGAGGTTTCTGGTTCACTTTAGCTTCCTCGGCGATGGTGCGTTCAAACCTGGCCTTGGCTTTGCGGCATGCCCGAGAAGTCTTGTTGCGAGCTTTGGCATACTCCCTAAAGTCTTCATCAGTTCTCGTTCTGAGCCATCTCCTATATCTGCGGTGCTTCTCTCTAACAATTTCCAAGTTTCGTTGTCAAGCCATTTCTTCCTGGTTGCACTGTCTGCCTTGCCTTTAGGTACAAATTACGCGCTTTGCCTCATTGACTATTTTTACAAAAGTTTCCCATTGCTCCTCAGTGTTCTTGTTCTCCAGTTCTTTTTTCCAGTCGACTTGGTTTAGGAAATTTCTGATTTCATCGTAGTCAGCCTTATGATATTTGTACCTGTCATGCTTTGGCTGGGTGGGAGGCGTGAGGTTCAAGTCAATTAGGAGAGTACAGTGGTCACTCTTACCCGCCCCTGCCCGGGTAACCTCAGTGACAATGTCGTCTCTGTTTGTGAAAGACTAGGTCGTCAAGAGTAGGTTTCTGTCCGTCTCTGATCCTCGTTGGCTCTAGCTGGTGCTGGATGAGGAACGCATCCTTTGTAGCATTAGAACTTTGGTCGCAGCTTGGTCTCCACCCACAGTGGTCTTTTCTTGCCTCCAGTCTATTTCAGGGAAGTTGAAGTCACCTATAATTACTAGGTGGTCTGCCTTAAGGTTTGCTGCTTTCATCAAAGTGTTGTTCAGTTTTTCATTTGCCTCGTGTGACTTCATACTTGACTGCGGTATATAAGGCCTAGCACCAGTGTTTCATTGTTTGCAAGCTGGCAGCTAACAAAGATGGTCTCTTCAAAACTGTTCTCAATAGTGATCGGCGATGGTTTGAGTTCCTTCTTTATATGAAAACATATGCCTCTTCCTGGTTGGTCTAAAGTGTGAAAAAGTTCATATCCAGTTATTGAAATCTCACATGGTTGAATTTCATAGCGGTAATTTTTTGGTGTGACTTCGGTTATGCCCACGACAGTAGGTTTATGTAAGTCAACCAGTGCCTCCAACTCTGCTCGTTTATTCATCAACGCATCTGCATTGCTGTACAAAATTCTAAAGTTGTCTCTTGGTTTAAAAATAGGATTTTTTACAGGGCTATTTACATTTGAGTCAGTTGTGTCTAGAGGTTGTGGGGGGGGGTGTGGGGCTCCGCTGCTGTGGCTGATGGGTTGTTTGTTGCCAATGTTGACGACTTTGCCGTTCCGGCGAATCCAAACTGCTCCGTCCCCCGATGCCTTTGAACTTTCCTTTTTTGCCTTCCATTCCTTGTAGAGAGCCGAGTCTTCTTGTCGCTCGAGTATGGTCATGTCTCTTCTCATCCCGATGCTCTTATCCATGATTTGGGCTTCTTGTTCCTGGTCCCTCTTCCTGGCGATTCTAAAGCACTCCAGAACTTCATCTCTTTCCTCTCTGGTTGCAAAGGTCAGTCGAAGGGGTCTTGGGTTTTTCTGATCGGGCTTGTAGACTCCAAGTCTATGTGTCGCTGCTGGTTGCCTTTGGCTGTTTATCTGGGCAAGCAGGTTTTTGGCTTTGGTTCGGTCCTCCTCATATCTGTCCTCTTTGTCTAGGCTTTTTGGCTCCTCCATTCCAAATACAATCACATTCTTACTGCGCCGGGCCCTGTCCTCAGTTTCTGCGATGCTTTCCTTTGAGGACTTGTTGATCAGGGTCTTTATTTCTTCCTTGTCAACTGCTGAAGGAGTTGCCGCTCCACCTTGACCAATGATGTTTTCAATCTTTTTCATCATTTTTGGAGTAAAGTCACCATCTTCTATTCTCCCAACTTTCTCCTTCATCTCTCCAACCGTAGTACTTATTTGGTCTATCTTTATCTTCATGCTCATAAACATTGTCATGAAATTATCAGCACTCTCTGGCATGTTGGTTTGCAATACCACTGAATGCAGCTGCCTGCCTTTTCCTGGCTTTCCTTGGTTATCATTAGGTAATAACTATCGGGGAGGCCCTGGCATTTAGCATGGAGCCAGTCTTGGCATAGTGCGCATTGCAGGGCTTTGCAGTTTTCAGTGCACGGGCGATTACACGCTCGGCACTTGGTTTGGTCAGACATCGTACTACGAGTGCTTCGGCCGGCCATTCTTGCTAATTCCGGGTAAAAAGTGCAAAAATCACTCACCTACTCAAGACTATTTTTCTTGTCTCTAGGGTTCGAATTCACTTGAGAGCGTTTGAAGGGTGCTTTTTGTAACGAAAAACTTCGATGACTACTGGCTGGGTTCGTGCTTGTGAGCGAAAGTTGCCTGCTTCCGGTTATGAAGATTCGGACAGTCGGTTCTTGCTGCGAGATATTTCTACGTTGTAGTGCTCCGAAATGATTCCAGTGAATGAGGAACTCCTGTAGGATACCTACTTTTGTGTTTGCGTACCCTTTTAAACTTGTCAGCCTCCAAAACTTCAGTAATTCGTCTTTTCCTCGAGAGCTTAGAGTCATTGGTTCTTCCCCACCATTACGTGACCTTGACCTCTTTGCGAATCTTTGCGAATGACACAAAACTTTATAACTTTCCGAAACTGATCTAGTTGCAAAGTGAAACGACCGCAGGCGGAAATCTAAACAATCTTAAATAAATGTCAGCGAACCGCCCAGAGAAACGTGGACAAACGAGTCTCAAGACAATACACAACGCGTTTCGACCTCTTAGGTCTTCAGGTGAAACAAAGACGAACAAAATAACGAAAGTGCATTTTCGTTATTTTGTTCGTCTTTGTTTCACCTGAAGAAGACCTAAGACCTTGTGTGTTGTCTTGTGACTCGTTTTCTACGTTTCTCTGGGCAGTTCGCTGACATTTATTTAAGATTTCTCCGAAACTGCATAAACGAATCACAAAAGGATATTGAAACATTAGTACAGTCGTCTGATACTTGGAACCTATATTTTAATGCTGAAAAATGTCAAGTACTTCATATTGGAAAAACAAACCACCACTCTACCCCTCGACCTGCAACATCTTTTTATTTCCACTACACCTTTCCCTCTCGACCACAGGACCGTAACCGTGGACATGAAAGACTGACGAAGTATTCTCTTCCACACTCCCCCTCCCTACGTCATGGGGTTATTTTTGGAACCTTCTCTGACGCATTATGACATTGTGTAAAACATGCCGTTGAAGCATGCCTGGAGTTTGGGATGGAGTGTTATGCTCTCCACCTGAAAATTGACAGTACGAATCACTCTCGCAGCAATAAGGAACAAAAATCATACTTCTATTTTCATCTGAGTGTGACATGATGTCTACTATGAAATAAAATTTGGTTCAATCCGTCGGGAATTCCCTTAACGATGACGTCAGTCGAAGGCTAACTCTATGACGAAAGGCCTCGGAGCAGGCAATACAAATATATCTGCCTTTAAAAGGGATTGTGATGGTTCCCTTATGGGCCAGTGAAGAGTTTTCATATTTTATTAATTTCATGTTCCCAGTTTTTACATCTTCAACCTCCTGCCCCCCGCCCCCCCCCCCCCCCCCCCCCCCCCCCCCCCCCCCTGCCCTCCTTAAATTCAAAGTTTTTGCCAAGTCATTACTATGAAGACAATTTAGTTGTTGGCCTGCGCTTGTTTTCCCCCACTATTAGATTGTTCGTCTTTGTATTTGTCTGACTTTATTCAAGTCTAAAGGCTGTGCCAGTCTTGAATAAAAGTTACTCTGTGTTAGGTTTCCTTATGGGAGCAAAGACTACCCACTTGTTACTGTTTATTGTTTACTGTTCCCTGCCTCATTTCATTTCCAATTTCTATGACGTACGTCAGGGGAACTGAGTACTGCACCAGCTCTGTCGACGGTTATCATTGGTCAGTAAAACAACATGGCCGCGTCCTTCATTACAAGATGTTCTTCGACAAGTTCTCGAACACTTCTTTCAAGAATCCATCGCAGCCGCCTTTTCTGGCTGTCAACGAAGCCTACCGATGGAGATACCAGTGGTGCAGATGTAGAAAAGCATAAAGGAGAAGTAGATTCACAGACAGCAAGCTCCGGCGAGCGAGCACTTGCCGGTTTTGCGAAGGCGTTAGAGAAAGCTCGCATGCAGGCCGAAGACGTTCTGGCCGACGACAGCCAACGGCGACAGGAGCCGACAGTGGCAGACCACACAACTTTCGCTGCAATGCTGCGCCACAGTAAACTGATCCAGACAGGGGATTATGCTGGTCGCATGGTGCAGGGAACTGTGTTTGAAGTGGTAGGGGACGATCTGTACATCGACTTCGGTGGGAAGTTTCACTGTGTTTGCCCCCGGCCCAAACTCAATGCAGAGTGAGTCTTCTTCTTCTTTAGCAGCACACACACACACACACACACACACACACACACAAATGCACACACAAATGCACACACATGCCTGCGCGCGCACACATACACGCACATGCACGCGCACACACACATACACGCACATGCACGCGCACACACACACACACACACACACACACACACACACACTTGTGCCCATGCACACACATGGGCCCATGCCCACACATCCATACACACTCATGTATATCCACTACAAGCAAAAAAAAAAAAAAAATGGTAAGTAAGCACGCAAGGTCTGACCAGCGCATTGAGCTAATGCGTAGGTCAGACATCCGCTGAGTCACAGCCATGAGACCCTCTTCTTCAATTGTCTCATCTCAGCTTCAAATCATGCGTAGTGTGGTCTGAAAATTAGCAGATATGGTGTAGCGTATATGGACTAGTCCGCATGCAGTGACGCCTCCTTGATGAAACTGAAACTGAAACTGTTTAGCAGCAAACCTTTAATTGAACAACATCCAACACATACCCATTCCATCTCCCCCCCCCCCCTCTCTCTCTCTCTCTCTCTCTCTCTCTGAACAATTCATCAGAACAATTCATCCACATGTTTATGTATTTGTTTTTAAAGATATATAGTACATTTGTGAAAAGTTTTGTAAAGTTTAGTCTCTATTCATACTTGGTAGCTTAGTCCTCAAGAGGGGCAAGATCCAGATTAAAAGAAACATATTTTGCTCATCTGTTATCCATGGAAGTAAAGATTATCAATCAATTAATCAGTCACTCATGCATGATGTAAAAGCACTGAGTTCTTCGAATTATCAAGTTTGGATATAACAGGAAGGCCAGTGCCAAGAGCAGTACTGGCCAGTGCAGCATGATAAGGCTTCAAAAGTCATTAAATAAGTCATCTTTTGTAATCAACATTGAACATAGTACCAATGATTAGTGCAGGTTTGTGGTGAATGTCAGCAGAATCGCACATAACTGAAGAACGAACACTCGGAACAGTTCAAACTGTTTTGGATGTAAAAACTGATAAACTGATTACAGTTGAATAGAAGAGGGAATAGTTGAACTGTTTCAGATGTAACAACTGATAAAAACTGATTACAATTGAATTGAAGAGCAAACATTTGAAACTGTTGCGGATGTAACAACTGATAAAACTGATGACAGTTACATGGGCAGTCAGTAAGAATTATGAGGCTTATCTTTAACTATAAAAAAAAAAAAAAAAAAAATGGTGAAAGGTTTATTAGTGAGAATAGACAGTTTGTGCATAAAAACAGTCCAATGATCTGATTGGATGATCACATTAACCCGTGCATATGGATAGTTTCAGACAGGAAACATTGTTGAAAAAACATTTATCAAATTTCCCTTAAGTACCAACAGTAGCCACTCCCAGTGGATAAGTATGTAACTTACAATTACATTAAAGTGAGTAACATGTGTGGGGCATGTGTGTGTAGTGTGTGTGGGTATGCATGTGGTGTATGTTTGTGTCAAGTCAAAATCATGAAGGGTTATTACGTGTAACTGTAAGTGTGAGCAGATTTTGCAGTGTTTGCTGAGGAGCTGTTTCACAGCGCGAGTCCAAGTCAAGTCTCTTTACAACCAAACTCTGAATGCCAAATTAAATGGTTCAAACATTTTGATACTACAACTTGGTGATTTTCAAAAAAGTATGATATCGAATAAGCCTTCCTAACAACAAAACAAAATTCACAAGTACAAAAAGAATTACACCTTTATGGAATAAAGTACCTATTTTAGCATTAACAGTATCTAGAAGAGCACAAAAATATCAACAGTTCAGAAATCTTTCTGACTAATGCAATGGCAATACTAAAAGGACATAAGGTAGGAGTGTGATAAATTAAAAAAGAAAATAAATAAATAAAACCTTGAGCTTGTTACTGATGACCTGTTACACACCGCTATTACTCTTGAACTAAAGATGCTTTTCAAGCCTGACAACTGACAGTATTGAGTTAATATTTTCCTGACTCCTGATTCTGTCTTAAGACATACTGTTTGTGTGTGTGTGTGTGTGTGTGTGTGTGTGTGTGTGTGTGTGTGTGTGTGTGTGTGTGTGTTTACCTTTGACCTGTGAGCGATGTAAAAAAAAAAAAAAAAAAAACCTGAAGTTGATATATTGAAATGAAAGATAAAGACTTAAAATAAATCTGGTCAAAAGACATGCTTGTAATTGATAAAGCTAAGGTAATGAAGTAATCAACGTATAATCACTATCACTATCTAAATAAGTAATGAACATGTGCTTTCAGGTGCTATGACCAGGATAAGGAAGTAGTCAAGGTGTATTTCCAGGCGGTATTCCAGGAGTTTATGACTCTCTCAGCGAAAAAGTTATCTCTAACTTGTACTGCCTACGGTGTCCTTTGACTAGTTTCAGACTGTTGCCCCTTGTTTCTCTGCTGTCAAACAACTGAAACTGAGGGTTCTTCACCCTGTACACGCCATGCACAAATTTGTACAGAACAATCATGTCACCTCAAGCCCGTCGATATTCAAGACTTGGGTAGCTGTAGTATGGCCAGGCGTTCTGGGTAGGGTTTGTCCTTGAGCGATGAAAGGAGCTAATGAACGAATCAAAGTGTGTTTCCAAGCACTGTCAGTTAAGTAATAAAGTAATCAATGTGCCTTTTCAGGTGCTGTCCCCCAGGTAATAAAGTATTGAAGGTGCCTTTTCAGGTACTGTCCCCTAGGTGATAAAGTATTGAAGGTGTGTTTTCAGGTGCTGTCCCCCAGGTAATAAAGTATTGAAACGGTGTGTTTTCAGGTGCTGTCCCTCAGGTCATAAAGTATTGAAGGTGTGTTTTCAGGTACTGTCCCCCAGGTAATAAAGTATTGAAACGTGTGTTTTCAGGTGCTGTCCCTCAGGTCATAAAGTATTGAAGGTGTGTTTTCAGGTGCTGTCCCTCAGGTCATAAAGTATTGAAGGTGTTTTTCAGGTGCTGTCACCCAGGTAACAAGATAATCAAGATGTGCTGTCAGGTGCTGTCCCTGGGTACTGATATAATCAAGGTGTTTTTTTGTTTTTTTTTCAGGCGCTATCACCGAGGGGTCAAAGTGAAACTTCAGCTGACAGATCCAGAGATGTCCTCCAGTTTTCTGGGCTCCGAGAAGCATGTGACCCTGCTGGAAGCCGATGCGATTTTGATTGGCCTGCGCCGACAGCCGCTGTCAACAGCTTCACCATCCTCGTCACCATGACAGTCGTGGAACTGGTGATGGCATTGTTGTCTGTGTATGTAACACTTTTTTCAGTGTCACTCTTCTGTGTTCCAAGATGTTTTCTGGAAGATAAGTTGTCAGTTGGCTAAAGACTTTTTTCTAAGTTAGAATTGTTTTGAAAGTTATCATTTGGAAGCGACAAGAAGATTAGATTTGTTCATATTGGAGATTACATGGGAAAAAAAATGTGCAGTTGTATATTTCTTCATCATAATTAATACTGCAATTTCTTTATCTCTTTTTCTTTCTTTTTTGTTTGTTTGTTTTGTTTTGTTTACTATAAGTTAAAGAGAGACTGCATTTAACTATCATATCCTCTTTGCATTGGATTCTGTTGGTAGGCCCCAAAACATAGATAGAAATAGAGGAGCAATTAATCTGTCAGTTAATTGAACAAATCAACAGCCATCTTTTAACTGTCATGAAAATTGTGGCAGAATCATCAGGTGACTGATTTTGTTCAGAGAACCATCCACCCCCAGCGCTGGCTGGTTTGGGTTAAATCCAACATTTTTCTGGCACTGGGAACAGAGGCTGATGCAGCCTGTAGTTCCACTCCTGGTGTCCAGTCTGAGGTATTCAGTACAAGATCACAGCAGTTCAGTGTGTAATGCCCTGACAGTAGTCAAATCGTTTTCTGTCACAGTGTCATCAGTGACAATGATACTGTTTTCTGTCACACGTCATGAATGACAGTGATACTGTTTTCTGTCACAGGTCATGAATGACACTGACAGTGATACTGTTTTCTGTCACACGCCATGAATTACAGTGACACTGTTTTCTGTCATGTCATCAATGACAGTGACTCTGTTTTCTGTCATGTCATTAGTGACAGTGACACTGTTTTCTGCCACAGTGTCATCAATGACAGTAACACTGTTTTCTTTCACACAGTGTCATGAATGACAGTGATATTGCTTTCTGTCACATGTCATGAATGACAGTGATACTTTTCTGTCATGTCATCAATGACAATCACACTGTTTTCAGTCACAGTGTCTTGAATAACTGTGACACTGTTTTCTTCCACACAATGTCATGAATGACTGTGATACTGTTTTCTGTCACAGTGTGATGAATGACAGTGACACTGTTTTCTGTCCCAGTGTGATGATTGACAGTGACACTGTTTTCTGTCACAGTGTGATGAATGACAGTGATACTGTTTTCTGTCACAGTGTGATGAATGTCAGTGACACTGTTTTCTGTCCCAGTGTGATGAATGACAGTGACACTGTTTTCTGTCACAGTGTGATGATTGACAGTGACACTGTTTTCTGTCAGTGTGATGATGAATGACAGTGACACTGTTTTCTGTCACAGTGTGATGAATGTCAGTGACACTGTTTTCTGTCACAGTGTGATGAATGACAGTGACACTGTTTTCTGTCACAGTGTGATGAATGACAGTGATACTTTTCTGTGTCTGAATGACAGTGATACAGTTTTGTCTGTCTCAGTGTCACGAATGACAGTAATACTGTTTTCTGTCACAGTGTGATGAATGACAGTGACACTGTTGTCTGTCATTGTGATGAATGACAGTGACACTGTTTTCTGTCACAGTGCCCTTAATGAGAGTGACACTGTTTTCTGTCACAGTGTCCTTAATGCGAGTGACACTGTTTTCTGTCACAGTGTCCTAATGAGAGTGACACTGTTTTCTGTCACAGTGTCCTTTATGAGAGTGACACTGTTTTCTGTCACAGTGTGATGAATGACAGTGATACTGTTTTCTGTCTGAATGACAGTGATACAGTTTTGTCTGTCTCAGTGTCACGAACGACAGCGATACAGTTTTCTGTTACAGTGTGATGAATGACAGTGACACTGTTTACTGTCAGTGTGATGAGTGTGACCGTGACACTGTTTTCTGTCACAGTGTCATGAATGACAGTAACACTGTTTTCTGTCACAGTGTGATGAATGACAGTGATACAATTTTTTTCTGTCCCAGTGTCACAAATGACAGTGATTCTGTTTTCTGTCACAGTGTCCTTAATGACAGTAATACTAAACAGTAAACAAGTGTGGGGTAACTTTTGCTCCCATTCTGAAGTGAATACATGCCCATAACTGCAAATGAAGGCAGTCCACGACACTGAATCCACTAGCACTAGCAGAAATGACAACACAGCACACGGAACATGGAAATATCCTGAGTGATACTGTTTTCTGTCACATTCTCATTGATGATAATGATGCTATTTTCTGTTATGAAATCGGTGATTTTTTTTTTTTTATTGTCACTGTTTCATTGATGATAGTGACATTTTTCCTGTCACACTGTCAACAAATTGATGATTGTGACTTGGTTTCTGGGCCAACGCTATTCGTTTTTAACATTTTTATTTGCTTTTATTGTTGTTCAACATACAAAAAGAAAGAAAAAAAAAAAAGCCAACAACAACAAAAAATATAACAGTAACAGTCATAACTAAAAGTTAGGTATTTAAAGCAAGAGATGTATACACGCATTTGAAAAAAAAGAGAGAAAAAAAATCATATATATATATATATATATGTATTGCAAGATAAATCAGCGTGCATACACAGATAGTACAGGATATCGTGATACTGTTTCTGTTGCAGGGCAAGTTGAACAGGAGAGGACTGGACTGGGACTGCACTGTCAGACAAAGATTTGGAACAATTGGCTTTGTTCACTGGTAGACAAAGAGATGAAAGAAGAAAGATTACTCTGGATATGGTTTTGACTTCATCTAATCTTTAGTGTGTGTGTGTGTGTGTGTGTGTGTGTGTGTGTGTGTGTGTGTGTGTGTGTGTGTGCGTGTGTGTGTGCGTGTGTGTCTGTCTGTCTGTGTGAGTGTGTGTGTGTGTGTGTGTCTGTCTGTCTGTCTGTCTGTCTGCGTGTCTGTCTGTGTGAGTGTGTGTGTGTGTGTATGCAGGCATATGGTTAAGCCCGTGCATCAGTGTGTATGTGTACATGCATGTGTGACTGACTGATAAGAAATACAGCCGTTTGAACAGGACTTGGGAACGTGGAGGGAGGGCTGGATCGTTGTTGTGACAGTAGGTGTGAATAGTATATGACAGTGACACTGAACCATCGCAGTTGAACTGTGTCAGTTTGTGCGAATGCCTACATGTGTGCTGATATTTTATGTGATCACATACAGGTTGGTGGCTGTTGCATAGAGGATTTGCTGACTTAGTCCCTTTAGTTAGACACTCAGGGTTTGAATAAGTGTGCAGTCTTTCTCTGTTCATTTCATTTTTTTGTTTTGTTTTTTGTTTTTTTTAATGCGGGGTAAAAATGTGCTGCTGACTATTTGGGTACATTGTCTTTGTTTCCGCTACACTCTGACAAAGGTTCCAGCGTGTTAGCTCCTTTGTCACTGGGCAGTGACCGAATGAATGCCCCATAGTCCCCTCTCAGTAAGGAAATGTAGCACACTTGGTCAGGAGATGTCATGTTGCCCCATACTCCCCCCTCAGCAATGAAATGTAGCACACTAGGTTAGGAGATGTCATGTTGCCCCATACTTCCCCTCAGCAGTGAAATGTAGCACACTAGGTCAGGAGATGTCCTGTTGCCCCATACTCCCCTCAGCAATGAAATGTAGCACACTAGGTCAGGAGATGTCATGTTGCCCCACACTGCCCTCAGCAATGAAAGTAGCACACTAGGTCAGGAGATGTCATGTTGCCCCATACTCCCCTCAGCAATGAAAATGTAGTACACTTGGTCAGGAGATGTCATGTTGCCCCCATACTCCCCTCAGCAATGAAATGCAGCACACTTGGTCAGGAGATGTCATGTAAATCTGTGCCAGAGCTTTCAAGTTTATAGCGAGCAGTTATCTAAAAAGCCCCTTTTTTTGTTGTTGTTTTCAGGAGGTTTTGTGTGGTGTGTGTATGTTTTTTTTTTTTAATTTCAAGTTGAGATCCATTCATGATTTCTCTAGAAATAGACAAAATCATTTCTTGAAAATAATATGTCATATTGCAAAATTAAAGATAGGAAAAAAACGAACAGGGATTGACCCTTGGATTCCAAATTAGAGCAAGATCGAATGGGTTTCTCTCCAGGCCACACTCTCTCTTTTCAACAAGGTACTTTGACATTGGGTGAGTCATTGGGGGCCACTGATGTTGCTGACAGACAGATCAGCCCAGCAGGCACCAGATACAGTGAAGACATTTCCACCGTAGTGGAGACAGATATGTAGATGGAAATGAGAGATATCCCTGCGTACATACACACATACGTGGAGAAAAAGCCAACCTGATATTGGTGTGGTTTTATTGACTCAAATACTGAGGGGGACAAATAAAAAAAATTCTTGGAATGGAGAATTTCACGTGTCTCTCTGTGATGTGCCTATGCATGTGAGTGTGTGGAGAGGGGAGGCGTGGGGTGACAAAAAGAGTAGAAAGAAAAAAACAGCAAAAAAAGAAGAAGAAAAAAACCCAACAATGTTTATGAACAGACTTCAGCTGTCACTGGTGGCCCCAGCATCATCCACCCTCACCTTCCCTGGTTTTTTACACACACATGCGCACACGCGCGCACGCACACACACACACACACACACACACACACACACACACACACACACACA
This sequence comes from Conus betulinus, assembly GCA_016801955.1. Classification (NCBI taxonomy): domain Eukaryota; kingdom Metazoa; phylum Mollusca; class Gastropoda; order Neogastropoda; family Conidae; genus Conus; species Conus betulinus. The sequence continues at coordinate 26,742 of JADBJO010015932.1, read as the reverse complement.
CACACACACACATGCTCGCACGCACACTATGGAATGTACCCTGTGTAGATCAAGACAAATGGGATGATCCCAGTGTGGATTCACTGGGTGGGATGTTGGTGTTGATTCTCCCACACAGCAGAAGGTTAGGGTGAAAAAAAGACATTGGGCTTGCTGATGGGTGCGGCTGGTGCCAAGTCAGGCCCATCTTCTAACAGGCCTATTTGAAATGGGTAAGAGGGATCCGGAATAGCTCAGTTGGTAGAGCACCGGACTCGTAATCCAAGGGTTGCGGGTTCAAATCTCCGACGGGCCGTTTCGGTACAGAGGGATTTTTCCCTCGGAGTTAACATTGCTTCCAACTCCATTTCTCATACAGTCCTTTGAATGAGACTGTAAACCGAGGTTCCGTGTGTGAATGCACGCATAACATCTTGCACACACGTAAATTCCCATCACCAACTTTCAGAAGAGAAGGCCAGTTTAGCCGTTGGATGGATGACATGTTACACATAGCATGCACCTTCCCCGAAGCTGGAGTATGGCTGCCTTAATGGTGGGATAAAAGAAACAGTCACGCACACAAAACTCCCTCCCTTTGTTGGGCTGATGGGATTAATACTTTCCTGTCTAGATACAGGGAGTGTCCGCAGGAGTATCAGCCTGCGTACGCAGAAGAAGCAGAAGGGGTAAGAGAAAGAAATGAATGGACTTGAAGTTTGGGTGCTACTGTGTTTTTCATACTCCAAGCATCCTTCTCACCGTTTTGTTCTGTCCTAATCTCTCCCTGTCTCTCTTGAATAGTTGAAGTGACAACATCTTTATTTTTTTTTTTATTATTTATTTTTTTTTTTTTTTTGCTGTCCCAACCTCTGTGCCACCCACCTCAGAGGCGGTACACCCACGCCGCTCATTCCGACACTCCGTCCACAGCCACAGCCCAATCGGCCCCGCCACAGCCCAGGCACCGGCAATCCCCAGAGAGCAGTCAATGTCATGTCGTCAAGAGGCGACCCACCGGAGAAGACACTGCACTGCTGCCGAGTCACTTCGGTGGTGTTCAGTGGCGCCTGCTCTGATCTAACATATGCAGGACACCACCTACTAAGCCCCCTACTGACGACAATAATTGCTTAGTCGTGGAGCCGGCATGAGTGAGCTCTCCCTCCAGAGGGTGCCACCACGTCCGTCCAACGACAGCCCCCATGGTCTCACCCGATACCGGTGACCCCGATGGAACCAAACCAAGATCACAGACATGGAGAGGACATCAAAATTGATGTCACCATGAGAGCAGGGCATGAAGGGCCACAGAATTTGAGACATTTAAAAAAAAAAAAAAAAGAATTTTTTTTATGCTGATCGATGAGAATGAGGATGATTAAGATAATGCTACAGATTTTCATTTCAGTCTGAGACTACATGACAGGGCTGTACTATAGTCTATACACTTCCTTTCATAATATATCCAGGCATCAACCAGGCCTGAGAGATACAGGCACCAGCAGAGTTGGTCAGGAGCCGAAATAGCCTAGTTGGTAGAGCGCCAGACTCGTAATCTTGGTGATCCTGGGGTTGCGGGTTTGAACCTCCGCCGGGGCGTTTCGGTACAGGGGGATTTTTCCCTCAGCGTTAAACATTGGCTCTGACTCCATTTCCCATACAGTCCTTCGAATGAGACTATAAACCGAGGTTCCGTGTGTGAACGCATGCATAATATCTTGCACACACGTAAAATCCCATCACCAACTTTGGGAAGAGTAGCCCAGTTTGGGCCGTTGGTATGGATGACACGTTACACATAGCATGCACCCTGCGTGAGAAATGGAAAGAATGAAGGCAGGAAGCAAAGAAAATGAGTGATCGATATTGAACGATACTGACTGGATGACATGGGAAACGACTGAATGAAGCGCCAGCTGGCAGCTCTTCAGTCGGCACTACCCAGGTAGGCAGCCCATTGTGTAAATGAGTGTTGATTGTAAAGTGCTTAGAGCTTGGTCTCTAGCCGAGAATAGGCGCTATTAGTATTCATTATTATTATTTATTATTGTTATTTGAGCAACATTCTCAGAAACGCAACCATTAAGTGGATGAAACTCGATTGTGTGGTCCCAGTCTTCCCAGCTGAGTCCTCAGCAAACTAAACTCTGCGTAGGAGCCGGTCAGGGCAGAAAAACCCACATGACTCTGATGGAATTCGAACCCATGACCTCCCAACTGGGAGTCTGCGACGCTTACCACTTCGCCATGGCAGCTGGTAAGTGACAATATCTTAATCTTTTAAACACACTGATCCACCATCTTTGAAAATAAAGATGTGTTCAGTGTTCATGATCCTACAGTTTGATACACAGGTCAGCATAAGGCTAGAAAGAGAATGTTGCAAATTGTAACATGTTAATCAAGCAAAAGTGGAAAGGACAAGGAGAAAAAAATGGGAAAAGATGATTTAGAAGGAGGACGAAACTGATGTATGATGTTGCAGGCTGAAAGACTGTGGGAAAAGAAGGAAGATGAAGATGGTCACAGAGCTGAAGTGAGTGACAGTAGAATGTGGCAGTATTGTACATTGAAGTGAGTGACAGATGAATGTGGCATTATTGTACATTGAAGTGAGTGACAGATGAATGTGGCAGTATTATACATTGAAGTGAGTGGCAGATGAATGTGGCAGTATCATTGTACATTGAAGGGAGTGACAGATGAATGTGGCAGTATTGCTGTACATTGAGGTGGGTGACAGATGAATGTGGCAGTATTGTTGTACATTGAAGGGAGTGACAGATGAATGTGGCAGTATTGCTGTACATTGAAGTGAGTGATAGATGAATGTGGCAGTATTGTTGTACACAGAAGTTAGTGAGAGATGAATGTGGCAGTATGGTTTTACATTGAAGTGAGTGACAGATGAATGTGGCAGTATTGTTGTACTTTGAAGTGAGTGACGGACAAATGTGGCAGTATGGTTGTGCATTGAAGTGAGTGACAGATGAATGTGGCAGTATTGTTGTACACGAAGTTAGTGACAGATCAATGTGGCAGTATGGTTGTACATTGAAGTGAGTGACATATGAATGTGGCAGTATTGTTGTACACTGAAGTTAGTGACAGATGAATGTGGCAGTATGGTTGTACATTGAAGTGAGTGACAGATGAATGTGGCAGTATTGTTGTACACTGAAGTTAGTGACAGATCAATGTGGCAGTATGGTTGTACATTGAAGTGAGTGACAGGTTAATGTTGCAGTATTGTTGTACATTGAAGTGAATGACAGATGAAAATGGCAGTATTGTTGTACACTGAAGTTAGTGACCGATGAATGTGGCAGTATGGTTGTACATTGAAGTGAGTGACAGATGAATGTGGCAGTATTGTTGTACACTGAAGTTAGTGACAGATGAATGTGGCAGTATGGTTGTACATTGAAGTAAGTGACGAATGAATGTGGCAGTATCATTGTTCATATAATTGAGTGAGAGATGAATGTGGCAGTATTGTTGTATATTTAAGTGAGTGACAGATGAATATGACAGTATTGTTGTACATTGAAGTGAGTGACAGATGAATGTGGCAGTATTGTTGTACACTGAAGTTAGTGACAGATGAATGTGGCAGTATGGTTGCACATTGAAGTGAGTGACACATGAATGTGGCAGTATTGTACATTGAAGTGAGTGACACATGAATGTGGCAGTATCATTGTACATTGAAGTTAGTGACACATGAATGTGGCAGTCAAGTTGTACATTGAAGTGAGTGACAGATGAATGTGGCAGTATGGTTGTATATTGAAGTGAGTGACAGATGAATGTGGCAGTATTGTACATTGAAGTTAATGACAGATGAATGTGGCAGTATGGTTGTACATTGAAGTGAGTGACAGATGAATGTGGCAGTATTGTTATACTTGCAATAAGACAAAAAACAGTAGAATTTTCAACACAGAACAAAACGGAGCAAAATGTGAACAATCCTTTCACATGTTGAAGGCAAGACGTATGCTTTGACTGATTCTTGTGCATATTGTGATTCAGTTCCCAGTGGCTGCTGATTTGACATGTCGTTTTCATTCCCACCATACATGATATATAATATGCAGTGTCAGGGCCATTGTGTTGCAGCTCTGCTGGGCACTTTAGGCCCTAACAGAACATCTACTTCAACATTATGTGTTGCACACTCTGTTTATAACATTGTCAAATCTCCATGGCAATCATTATATTATTCTTGTAAACAATACCTGTAGAAAAGTATTAGCCTAAGTCTGCATGACTTGATTAGATCCTGTGATGCATTAAGACAACAAATGAACTGAAAGAACTGTATAACTGGTCTTAAATAATCATATTTATTATTTCAATCTTATTAAACTGAAGATATTTAGAGTATGTTGCTTGCTTTAAGTGATGATGATGTACTCTTTTGTAATTTTAGGTTCCATGTTTTAAAGAGAGTGGATGTATACTGTAGCTGTGCATGCACATGTGTTTGTGTGTGTGTGTGTGTGTGTGTGTGTGTGTGTGTGTGTGTGTGACTCTCTGTGTGTGTTTGTGTGTGTGTGTGTGTGTGTGACCCTCTGTGTGTGTGTGTGTGTGTGTGTGCGTGTGTGCGTGCGTGCGTGAGTGGGCAGGTGGGTGGGAGGCTGTGTGTGGAAAGAATGTGCTTGCATGAAGATATTTTACTGGTGGGATTGATTTACTATTGATTCTTACACAGGCAGTTTATGCCTCTGTGTGTGTGTGTGTGTGTGTGTGTGTGTGTGTGTGTGTGTGTGTGTGTGTTGTCCTGGTATATGGTTGCTGTGCTGTCGAAAATGAATTTTCCATCTTTTGGACAAATAAAATTGTTATCCTGTATAAAGACAAGGGAAGTAAGAATGGCACTAAATGAACTGTATATAAAGACAAGGGAAGTAAGAATGACACTAGATAAACTGTATAAAGGACGTAAGAATGACACTAAATGAACTGTATAAAGACAAGGGAAGTAAGAATGACACTAAATGCCAACAATGGCTCCAGTATAAAAACACATGGCCACGTGTGTCAGTCATGGTGAGTGAATATTATGAAATTCAGTTTTCATGGGAAAGGTGTGTGTGGGGTGAGACGACGAATATCATTAGGACATACTGTTAATGAAACAAGAGAAGACGAATATCGTTAGGACATACTGTGGATGAAGCAAAAGAAGTGACAGTTAAAGGGTTGGAGAGTATGGCAATGTCCACAGTAAGGTAAGATTACTTCCTTTTCTTTCATATCCATTTATCCTTTTTTTTTTTTCTCTCTGAAAATAAAAACCGGCATGAATTTAGTGTGTGTGCAGTACACCAACAACCTTTCAATCTCTCCCTTCATTTTCTTTTCACAAGACGCTGATTCAGTCATGAAAGAACACACATGGTACTACAAGACTGGTACTTTTCGTCCAACATTGACATGCGGCTGGATATATCACCACAATGAAGGCTCAATAGTACAATGAAGGCTCAATAGTCCCTTTTCTCTTTTCACAGATTGCTGCCGAATACACAAGGAAGTCTCAAGAATCCCTTTTCTCTTTTCACAGCTTGCCGCCGAACACACAAGGAAGGCTCAGTAGTCCCTTTTCTCTTTTCACAGCTTGCCGCCGATCACACAAGGAAGGCTCAATAGTCCCCTTTTCTCTTTTCACAGCTTGCCGCCGAACGCACAAGGAAGGCTCAATAGTCCCCTTTTCTCTTTTCACAGCTTGCCGCCGAACACACAAGGAAGGCTCAGTAGTCCCTTTTCTCTTTTCACAGCTTGCCGCCGAACACACAAGGAAGGCTCAATAATCCCTTTTCTCTTTTCACAGATTTTCCACACAAAAACACTGGTCACATGATTTTATTGCACCAAACTCGGATATATAATTTGGCATGCCCTGTGCCCGTGATGCTTCACATCGGGATTTTCTTTCTTTTTCTGCGTACGCAGGCTGATACCCCTGCGGACACTCCCTGTCTAGACAGCCAGGTATTAATCCCATCTGCTCAACAAAGGGAGTGGAGTTTTTGTGTGTATGACCGTTTTTCATCCCGCCATTAAGGCAGCCATACTCCATCTTTGGGGAAACATCTGGAGTGACCGACAATCGTAATCAATACTGACAGTGTCCATCAGCCATTCATTGGGGGCAATGTGTTACATCATAGGCCCTTTGTGTGAAAAATATGACAAATCCTTGGAATAATGTGATTCTTTCTTTTTAAAACAGCAGCTTGAAGATCAGCCGACGATTCCATAAATGGGGTTTACATAACACGCTAAAAACCAAATCGTGTTTCCGAACTGTCGACGGTGAATCACTGAAACGTCCAATTTGGCACCATCCTGAGGGTGTCAAGATGGCTCGAGGGTTGAATACAACCGAGCAAAATATCTCTTTGTAGATCGATCTATGTGTGCTCTTACATCACCAAACACAAACAAAATGTACTATCACTTAGAGGAAAAATTACTATTCTGCAGAATGAAAGAGTCAATAAACTTACGAAAGTGTTGTAATTTGTTTGTCTCTTTTATTTGGCAGAAAATAATTTTTTTCCTTCAAGTTTCACGATCATGCCGACAGCTCGAAATATCTTGGCGTCGACATAAGAAGTTACCTCAACTGGAAAGATCATGTAACAAGAAGCTAGAGTCACCAACAAGGCCTACAGCATGGTAGGCTTCCTGAAAAGAAATCTGAAGACGTCCAACAAAACCGCCCAAACCAGTGCTTACCTAACCCTTGTATGCCCACACCTGGAGTATTGGTCATCAGTTTGGAGCCCGTACAAAGTAGGCCAAAAGAAAAATGATTGAAATGATGCAAAGAAGAGCAGCACATTACGTATGCAATTACTATGGTTGGACCAGCAGTGTAACATCCATGCTGCAAGAACTAGATGGGAATCTCTTGAACCACAGCGAAACAGACAGAGGTTAACTTTCATGTATAAGATCGTTCATGGCACTGTGGACATACCTCCAGACAAATCCTTAAGAAAGGAACCGCAAAAAAAAAAATCACATCACCGACACAAATTTGCTCACCTCACCCCCTCCAACCCATTTTCCCGCCTGGAACTCCCTGCCTGCAGCAGCAGCAGAGGCTCTCTCCTTCGTATCATTCAAGAGGAAGCTCAACATAATCCAACTTAGACCCCTCCCCAACTAGCTTCGTGGTAAATGTAGGATAGGGTTGGGCTAGTCCCAGGTCTTGACCTGGGGCTTGCTATGATTACCGGATAAGCCTCTCCAGATACCAGGTTAGGCTAGTTGGGTCCCTTTTTTTTCCTGCCGCAACACGCTGCCCCGGAGCTGAACTCGGAGCTATGCGGTTGGGGGTGCTGAGGCTGCTTTAGATCCTCTGCAATCTGTTTGTTGCCTCAAATAGATCTGTTTTCTTTTCATCTTACGCCTCTGCCCACACGGGTCAATAATAGTCAATAATGACGGCTGACCTTCCAAACTGAAGATTGAAGGTTTCAATCTCTACCAGCAGTCGCCTCATTTTGAAACTAACTTGTTTGGTTTTGTCGTTCTCCCATGCTAGGCCTTACGACCATCATCTTGGTTGTTTGGTTTTGTCGCTCTCTAACGCCAGGCCTTACGACCATCATCTTGGTTGTTTGGTTTTGTCGCTCTCTAACGCTAGGCTTTACGACCATCATCTTGGTTGTTTGGTTTTGTCGCTCTCTAACGCCAGGCCTTACGACCATCATCTTCCTATTTTGATTCTCAGGGTCAAGATGGCAACACTCGCTTCCATGTCATAGAATAAAAGACGTTAAGGATCAGGATTTGGAGCGTTGTTTAAAGACAACTTAGCCTTATTTAGGCTTTTTACGCCCCTCCTTTGTGTGTGTGTGTGTGTGTGTGTGTGTTGATCCAGTCATAGATTAGCTCAGTCTTCTTTATCATCCATCGAATTCATATTGCATTTTAGTTATCAATTCATGTTTATCAATGAGGTTCTTGGAGATATTATACCAGGTGCACGTTTCATGTTAGTTATTAATTCATTCCAAAAATTGATTTCTCTGTTAATGTATATTTTCTCAAATTAGTTCTGGAATGTTGATGAATATCTTATTTTCACTGTTTCTTGTAGTATTGATCTGTGGCATATCAAAAAAGCATGCTTCGTCATCATCATCAATACCGTTAAATATCTTATATGCCTGAATGAAGACCCCTATTATTCTTCTTGCTTTTAGTGTTCTTGCTTGTAGAGTTGTCACATCGGAGTTACGTCCCCCTGAAAGCCCGATCCGTTGCCTTAGGCAGAAGTTTCTCCACCGTAGAACACGGCACAGAACACACAGCACTGCAAAGATTGATCTTGGACTGACCACACGATATCCTGGGTTATCTGAGATATAAAATTCCCCTCGACGTCTGTTCCTGGAAACTGTTTTCTGTGCTCAAATTCTATCAATGATTGATTTAGGCATCAACTTCGTGGGACTCCTGCAGTGATCATAGTCTAAACATGTTGATAGTAAAACAGTTTGTTTCACCGCAGATTTGCAGTGATCATAGTTTAAACATGTTAATAATAAAACAGTTTTGTTTCACCGCAGATTTTCTGTGAAAAATGCTAATAATTCCTTTTCCCATTGCACACACACACACACACACACACACACACACACACACACACACACACACACACACACGTGTGCGCACGCACACACCACACATACACGTGAGCGCGCGCACAGGCACGCACGCAATCGCGCGGGCGCGCGCGCGCGCGCACACACACACACACACACACACACACCTTTAGGCACGTAATCGTCCGTTTACGTAGATGTTTGCATATGTCATTGCCTGCACGTAGTAATTGTTTTTCTTTTTATGTCACAAGTCCTGATGACGGTCTATGACCGAAACGTTGTTGATATTTGTTCTGTTTTTTTTTTTCCTTCACGTCTGTGGTTTTCTTTCTTTTTTTTTTTTTTTCGGTCTTAAAATCTTCCGAGAATTCTCAAATTGATGTTGATTGCCACAGCCAAACCCATATTTCCGTCACTGCTGCTTGGCAAAACCACTCCTCAGCCCCGGAAAGAAAATTCATGGAATCCAGGATCATCTCTCGCCTTGGCACCACGATCCCAGATGGACTCAACTCCCACCTCTGACTTTTTTTTTTTTTTTAGTTTTGAATCATTCCAGCTCTTTGCCCTCGCTTTACTTTCCCCCGACCTCTCCTCCATCCCTTTCTCTCTACACCCCCTCCCCCAGTTTCCCCATCCCACCATATTTACATTCACACCCATGTACATGTATAGCATATTTATAACATCACATGTAGAACATGATATAATTTATATACCCAAAAACACCATCTCAGCCATCCAGATATGCATACTCATAGACACATACACATGTGAACAATCCATAAGCACACACACACACACACACACACACACACACACACACATATACATATATTTATATATATATATATATATATATATATATATATATATATATATATATATATATATATATATATATATATATATATATATATAATTATAGGAGTTTCCCCCATCCCCCACCCCCCCTCCCCGTTTTCTTTTTCCTTTTTTTTTTTTTTTTTTTTTTTTTTTTTTTTTTTTTTTTTTTTATACACACCCTCAGGCGCCCCGCCCTTCCAAACATAGGACTCGTCTACCACTCTCTCTTTTTCTCTATCTCTGATTCTGTCTGCCTTTTCCCTCTATCTGCCTCTCTTTTTCCTCCAGGTGAAATGGGATTGGACACTGAATTTTCCTTTTCCCCCATTACACACACACACACACACACACACACACACCGTGAGCACACACACACACACACACACACACGAGCGCGCAGGCAGGCAAGCACACGATCGCGCAGGTGCGCGCGCGCGCTGAATTTTCCTTATCCCCATTACACACTCTCTCTCTCTCTCTCTCTCTCTCTCTCTCCCTCCTCTCTCCCCCCCCCCCCCCCCCCCCCCCCCCCCCCCACACACACACACACACACACACTCACCTTTAAACACGTAGGCCCTAATTGTCCGTTTACATATATGTTTTCATACGTCGTTGCCTATACGTATTTATTTTCCTTTTCCTTTTTTTTTTTTTGTCACAAGTCGTGACGACGGTCTATGGTCGAAACGTTGTTGATATCCGTTTGTTTTTTTTTTCTTCTTCTTCTTTTTTTCTAATCTAAAGTCTTCTAATAATCCTCAAAGACATTTAGCATTAAACATGTTGTATTTACGGCAAAAGAGAGCTATACAAACAAGAGTGCAAAAGAGTGCTGTTGAAATCAAGCTCCCCGACCACTGACAGTTTCAAAACAACCTCACATGTTCACTTTCCCAGACACATTTTTCTTTAACAAACACCTTGAATATGCTTAAACTTACAAAAGAAAATTCTTATTAAAGAAAATAAGTGATGAAAAAAAAGAATAGATCAATAAAGAAGACTAGAGAAGCGTTTAAAATCAACCCAAATAGGCATAATTCATCTGCTTGACTTCTACCATTCCCTAGACGAAGACACAATGTATAAACCCTTTTTATGTTCTCAGTGGTGGAAATTTATGAACAAGTTGCCAGTATCTTTGACATACAAAGAACAGAAATGTGTGTGCATGTGTTCAATATTGATTCATGTATTTATTTTTGTTTTATTGTGTATTTCTTCTTAATTTTCACTTTTCTTATCATCTTTTAGTTTAGATGGCTTGATTAAAAACAATCAAATCTTAAATAAATGTCAGCGAACCGTCTAGAGAAACGTGGACAAACGAGTCACAAGACAACACACAACGCGTTTCGACCTCTTAGGTCTTCCTCAGGTGAAACAAAAACGAACAAAATAACGAAAATGCACTTAGCTTTGATCGCTTCAGATTGCTTCTGAGTCAGCGCAAGGAAGAAGGCGTTGAATGAGCAACTAAAAACAATCAACAAACCCAAACCTAACACACACACACACACACACACACACACACACACACACTGACTGAAACCAGTTTAGTGTCAGATTAACTCATGGTTGCACACACACACACACACACACACACACACACACACACACATTTTCAACCCACACTAATTTTCCCGGGAGGCCGACTCTGAAACCAGAATCCTGTTAAGATACTGTGGGTGCTGTACTAGCACGTGGTGTTGCTAATATTTCGTGTTCCCGAAGCTTGCAACATGAATTGTTGAGACAAACTGAAGAAATTGTGCGTGATAATGGTTTTGAACTCTCGACTTAAAACCACAATCTGAACGAATTTGCGGCAGAGGGTTAAACTGATGAAAAGGAGGGAGGGGAGCAGTGGTGAAGACGAAAAGATAACACACCGACCTCACTCGACACGCTCTAAACAGCCAATATTCTTCAAATGCTGCGCGACTTCAGATCTGTGAAGACGGTCTGCTTCATTCGTTCCGCTCAGTTCGAGTGACTTGTACAAGTTCCTGCATGTAGTTTCATCGTTACACCTGTGTATTATCTGACCACTACTTTCCCATGAAACTGCGACAAATACACAGTAAGCTCAGCCGATCACAGCCAGAGCAACCACCTGCAAGCCATTTTGACTGCTGATCACGCGGGTGGTCGCGTCATCAATCTCTGTGTGTTTTAGACGAAAAACAAAGGGTGTCTTAGGCTCACCTCGATGCGCTGTAGAGTTGAATGGAACCCTCAGCTAAGCTGTGGTCCTTCCTAGAGCTTAGCTCAGGGTTCCATTCAACTCAGCGCATCGAGGTGAGCCTAAAACACCCTTTTGTTTTTGTCTAAGCAGCCCCCCTGAGTTTAGTATTCTAAAGTTGAAGATTCTGTCTGTCTCAGATTGATAGAATGCAATTTTCAATACTTGCACCCCATCGATGCGCCTTGTATTGTTTTGTTTGTGTTCTTTCATGATTGTTAGTTGTGTTCAGGTTCCTTACTTTTACATGATCTCTCATGATTATTAGGTGTGTTCAGGTTCCTTACTTTTACATTATCTCTCATGATTGTTGCTTACTCTTAGTTTGACGTTATCTCTACTCCAATTCCTCCACATCTTCTTCTTCCAAAAGAGCTGGTTCACTCAAAAATGAGTAGGTCACCAGCGCTTCTCCACCCACTCTTCCATTCTTTTCATTCATAGATGGCTGGAGTGTGACAGGCAATTCTAAGATATGTACACAAAATAAAAAGACAAATACACATTTACCAGTGATATAAACTGAGAACATATGCACTGGACACACAAAAACAAATCACATACCACATGCACAACACACATTGACGCGCATGTGCACTCACTCACTCACACACACACACACACACACACACACACACACACACACACACACACACACACACACACACACACATGGGCACAAACACACACACACACACACACACACACACACACACACACACACACACACACACACACACACAAACACACACGGGCACACACATACACACACACACACACACACACACACACACACACACACACACAGAGGGAGGAGGTTGGAATGTATTGTGTTTGTGAAAACACATGGTCTTGCTTAAAAATCAATAGTGTTTTTCTTTTAATTTGTAACATATTTCAGCTTCATGCATTTTGTGTGGTTTCAGGGCTTCTGTCCCCTGCCTACAACCTGATGAAAGGCCTTTTGGTGCGGAGAATGCTGACATGTCAACCCTTGATGACAGGCCTTTGGGTGTAGAGAATGCTGACCTGTCAACCCTCGTGATGGCTTTTAAAGACACTCTGGCCAAAATATTTCTTGAAAAAGGTTGGATTGATCAGTTCTATTTTTTGTCAGAGGTTTATGCATGTGTGAGGACTTCACTTACACTTGTGAATGAGCCGCATGCACAGACACACAGACAAACTCACATACACACATAACCTCACACGCACACATGCACACATGCATGGGACGGACACATGCACACACACACACACACACACATGCACAAACACAAACACACACTCGCACACACACACACACACACACACACACACACACACACACACACACACACACACACACACACACACACACACACACACACATGCATACACACACATTAGTGTCAAATGAAGCATGTTATTCATAGGACTTATGCTGTAGAAAAGCATAACGCCATATGTCATAATATTGGATGTGGAACTACATGTTTAACTACTTTTCTAGTGCCATCTTGGCAAGTAGTATTTTGTCATGTGCCATTTCAGACATGTGACATAATATGCCATTTTGATCGTGCGCCATTTTTGACAGGGGCTTGGGGCCCAGGCATCCCAGTGAGTTAGGCATTAGACCCTTGTTCCTAAGATCTTGTTGCAAAGTGAGGCGACTGCAGGTGGAAATCCAAATAAATTGGAAAAGTTACTGAACATTTTTCTTTTGCGGTGCTTTATCATTAACTTTTTGAATTTAAATCTAATTCCTGGTCTGAGGTTCAGTTCCCATCTGAGACATCCAAGTGGACACCGGTTGGAAAAGATTTCTGTTTGCAGTTAATGGTTCTCTGGAATACGCTTCCACTGTCTGGGACTCTCACAAGAGACAAGACATCGACCTCCTGGAAAAGGTCCAGAGAAGAGCAGCTCGCTATGCCTGCAACAACTGCTTTTTTGAACGCGCACCAGGCACTGTCACCGATCTTCTTCTCCGGAAACTCCAGTGGGACAGCCTCAAGACCAGAAGGCACCATAACAGACTTGGAATGCTGTATCGCATCGAGAATGGGCTGGTAGATATTCCACCCTCCACGCTGTACTGTCCTTCTCACTCCAGGGCCCGTAGCAGGAATAGTGCTCACATCTTCCAGGAGCACTCAAAATACCCAGCTCTACACAACTCCTTCATCCAGTGTGAGGAGTGGAACAAACTTTCCAGTGAGACCACTACAGCTCCAACAGTAGTGGCATTCTTCAGCTGCCTGCGCTGCAGCTCCAGTGACCTGCAGCCCCCCCCCCCCCCAAGGCTGGCCGCTAGTGGAAATCCACACTAGATTTGTACATGTATATAGTTTTAATTCTGTTTTACCCAATAAGCCATCCAACCAGCTGGCAATCAGCTAAACAGCAGAGCCTTCAACAGCAATTTGGCCCGGCTCTACATAAAGAAGAAGAAGAAGAAGAAGAAGAAGAAGAAGAGCAGTGCTGACTTCATTTCCATCTTAGGTCTCTGGATCATGAGACCTTTCAGCTCAGGTCTTGTCAGTGAACACCTGCATGAAAGATTGATTTTTGCATGCATGTTAAATCTTATGCCACATTTCAGAGAACAGACATGGTGTGTTGGGATGATGGTAGGAATGATATATCAGAATCAAACATGGGCACGCTGGTGTTATGCTTTGTTTTTTTTGTTTTATTTGAATGAATCTTATTTCAAAAGCAAAACACAAATTGCAAATAAGGACTGCAAAACACATACACAAAGTAATATGACAATAAGAACAACAGCAAAACATAATAATCATCATCATCATTATCAGCCTCATCACCATGGTACCATTGTGATTACCAACACTACTATTACCACTACTACTACCTTTACTACCACCACCAACCACTACTGCTACTACTAAAATAATAACAACTTCATACTGGTATGTGTAGAAATCCTTGCCATAGTCATGGGTACAGTAATAGTGGGATTACTAACGATCACATAAGCAAGCATGTCGCTGTATAGAAACCGAGAAGCTCTTTCAGAGGAACGAAGAAAGGGGAAAAGGAAGGGCCTGTGCCTGAAAAGGGAGGGAGCGTGATGACTGGCTGAACTCTAATCGTGGACTGTCCACCTGTTATGTGGCTGGAGTCCGTTCCCATCAACATTTCAAGCAGCTGTCATTACCCTCTGCCAGTGTGTCTGGCTTTCCTTTCCTCTCAGTGAGACAGTTCTTGCGGTGACAAGCACACATAAAAGGAACCTGGTTAAATTGGAAAAAGTTATGTCCAGTCTTGAAGAAAATGAATCACTACCCAGTGCTTCCCCCTGACAGAATCTGAGTCATCTGCTATGTGGCACCTCAACTACAACTTCTCTTTGTTCATTACTCTTCTGATATACTTTTTTCCACACACACACACACACACACACACACACACGCACACACATGCACCCACGCATGCACACATGCACGCACGCATGCACATGAGCACACACACACACACACACACACACACACACACACACACACACACACACACACATGTTCATGGTTAGTGGGCAGAAAAATTTATGGTCAGTCTGATGACGGGGAAACAACCTTTCAGTTCTTTTCCCTGAAACACTCACCTGTGCTGTGCTTTGAGTTCTTTCCCCAGAAACACAGAGCTGTGCTGTGTCCACCTTGTGAGTTCTTTCCCCTGAAACACTGAGCTATGCTGTGTTCACCTTTGAGTTCTTTCCCCTGAAACACTGAGCTGTGCTGTGTTCACCTTTGAGTTCTTTCCCCTGAAACACTGAGCTGTGTTGTGTCCACCTTGGAGTTCTTTCCCCTGAAACACTGAGCTGTGCTGTGTTCACCTTTGAGTTCTTTCCCTTGAAACATTGAACTGTGCTGTGTCCACCTTGGTGTTCTTTCCCCTGAAACACTGACCTGTGCTCTGTTCAGGGCTGGTGTCAGAAAGTTGCCAGCTGGCCGACTTCAAGCCAGTCACCATGGAAACACAGTGTGGGACAACATGGACCAATCAGCATGTTTCTCCAGAAGTTGTGCGTGGTGAGTGAGAGAGCAAAAACGGTTGAGTGGACATCTTTGTTCTTTGATTGTTTGGCTATCTTTGTTCTTTCATTGATTGGTTATCTTTGTTCTTTCTATTTTGGCTCACTGTGTGTGTGTGTGTGTGTGTGTGTGTGTGTGTGTGTGTGTGCGTGTGTGACAGAGATGAGTGTATGTGTGAGAGTGTGTGTGTGTTTTGTGTGTGTGTGTGTGTGTGTGTGTGTGTGTGTGTGTGTGTGTGTGTGTTTACTTCTGTGGGCTTTTTGACTTCTTGTTATGTGCTTGTGTCCCCTCTCACTCTTCATCTGCACCACTCTCCCCTCTCTTTTACCTCTCGCAAGAGGAATGGACCTTGCAGATGGATAACAAACTGTTTAAAATCCATCCAAACCTGAAAGAGTTTTTGCCATGTTTTACCATGTTCCCAAGGCGGCCGTAAAGAAGACACAGTCTTGTGCCGCTTGCACACAGGCCACTCGTTTTATACCCATTCTTATCTTTTAAAAGGTGAAGAAGCTCCGTGGTGCATTCCATGTCATGTTCCACTCATAGTGAAACATATTCTTTTAGAGTGTTGGGACTTGCACAATGTTAGACATAAACACTTTACAGCAGACTCCATGAAAACCCTGTTCAGGTGAGTTTCTGGAAGAGATCAACATTTTTCATCTGATCTAGGATTTTACGGAAGAAAGGTTACGGAAGAAACGTTTTTAATGAAGTTTCAGGTACGCTTTTAGAAGACGTATTTTAAAGAGATATGTGAAAGTTTTTCTGTTTTTTTTTTTTTTTTTTTTTTTTGGATGACTTGTGAGTTGATTTTAACATGGTGACAGCCCTGATATGGCCCTTTGCGGTCGGCTGGGCTATAAGCAACATTACCTTACCTTACCTCTCTTTTGTCCATGGTCATTATGAAAACTGTTGTACACACACACACACACATGCATAATGCCTTTTTTTTGTATAGGTATGTGGTGTTCTAGTGAACTATATCTTCACTTCTTTCAGTGTTCAAGCTCATAGTGGATGTGGTGTGTGCAGTCTTGATCAAGAGGGTAAGACACATCTGGTGTGTGTGTGTGTGTGTGTGTGTGTGTGTGTGTGTGTGTGCACGTGCGTGCGCGCGCGCGTGCATGTGTGTGTGTGTGTGTGTGTGTGTGTGTGTGTGTGTGTGTGTGTGTGTGTGTGCACGCGAATGTGAAAATGATTGTTTACAAAATTATGTACATATCTATAGATTCTTGTATCAGTTTGAAGTGCCAATGATTGTTTACAAAATTATGTACATATCTATAGATTCTTGTATCAGTTTGAAGTGCCCCATAACTGGTTATGTCTGCATAACCACTCAGCTTTGTGGTCCAACATTTACCACCCTTACAATCTTGGATCATCCCGTGTGTACATCAGTCGTGGTTTGTGTCTACAGCACAAATCATCCAGTGTGTACATCAGTCATGGTCTGTGTCTACAGCACAAGTCATCCAGTGTGTACATCAGTCGTGGTTTGTGTCTGCAGCACAAATCATCCAGTGTGTACATCAGTCATGGTTTGTGTGTCTACAGCACAAAATCATCCAGTGTGTACATCAGTCGTGGTCTGTGTCTACAGCACAAATCATCCAGTGTGTACATCAGTCGTGGTTTGTGTCTACAGCACAAATCATCCACTGTGTACATCAGTCGTGGTCTGTGTCTACAACACAAATCATCCTATTTCAGATCATGTTACTGTGTGAAATGTGTGTGTCACCTTCAGTGTGTTGTGACCTATTTCAGATCATGTTACCGTGTGAAATGTGTGTGTCACCTTCAGTGTGTTGTGACCTATTTCAGATCATGTTACCCGTGTGAAATGTGTATGTCACCTTCAGTGTGTTGACCTATTTCAGATCATGTTACTGTGTGAAATGTGTGTGTCACCTTCAGTGTGTTGTGATCTATTTCAGATCATGTTACTGTGTGAAATGTGTGTGTCACCTTCAGTGTGTTGTGACCTCTTTCAGATCATGTTACTGTGTGTGAAATGTGTGTGTCACTTCAGTGTGTTGTGACCTATTTCAGATCATGTTACTGTGTGAAATGTGTGTGTCACCTTCAGTGTGTTGTGACCTGTTTCAGATCATGTTACTGTGTGAAATGTGTGTGTGTCACCTTCAGTGTGTTGTGACCTGTTTCAGATCATGTTACTGTGTGAAATGTGTGTGTGTCACCTTCAGTGTGTTGACCTATTTCAGATCATGTTACTGTGTGAAATGTGTGTCACACCTTCAGTGTGTTGACCTATTTCAGATCATGTTACTGTATGAAATGTGTATGTCACCTTCAGTGTGTTGACCTATTTCAGATCATGTTACTGTGTGAAATGTGTATGTCACCTTCAGTGTGTTGACCTATTTCAGATCATGTTACTGTGTGAAATGTGTGTGTCACCTTCAGTGTGTGTGACCTATTTCAGATCATGTTACCGTGTGAAATGTGTATGTCACCTTCAGTGTGTTGACCTATTTCAGATCATGTTACTGTGTGAAATGTGTATGTCACCTTCAGTGTGTTGACCTATTTCAGATTATGTTACTGTGTGAAATGTGTATGTCACCTTCAGTGTGTTGACCTATTTCAGATCATGTTACTGTGTGAAATGTGTGTGTCACCTTCAGTGTGTTGTGACCTATTTCAGATCATGTTACCGTGTGTGAAATGTGTATGTCACCTTCAGTGTGTGTTGACCTATTTCAGATCATGTTACTGTGTGAAATGTGTATGTCACCTTCAGTGTGTTGACCTCTTTCAGATCAAAGTTCAAAGTGGCATTAAGGACAGGTCTTCACAGACGGACCTGTGAGCATCATACAGCTGTTTCTCTCTCTGTCTTTGTTGCTTAATCTCTCTCTGTCAGTGTGTATGTCAGTTTGTCAGTCTGTCTTCTCTGTCTCTGTCTGTCTGTCTGTCTGTCTGTGTGTCTCTCTCTTTGTCTGTCTGTATCTCCCTCTTTCTCTCTCTCTCTTCTCTCTCTCTCTCTCTCTCTCTCTCTCTCTCTTTCTCTTTCTCTCTCTCTCTCTCTCTTTCTCTCTCTCTTTCTGAGTTGTACAGTGTTTATTGGTCATATAACCAGTCTCTCTTGTTTGAAGTCACTACCTCTGTGTAAGTAAACATGTTAACATCCGCAAGTTACTTTCAAGGTTTCGTTTAGGAATGTCACCATTACGATGCCACTTTTTACGCTGTACTAATCGCAATAGAAACTGTGACATTTTCTGTCCACACTGTAAGGAAGCACTGGAAACTGAGCTTCATTTTCTATTGGTTTGTCCTTTGTATGAGAAGTGTGCCTTGAGTTGATTCCAGCTAAATATTACAAACACCCTTCTCTGTTCAAAATGTCCATGTTGCTAGCTGGTTCTATTGAGACTACTATTATGAGTGTTGGTAATTTCATTTATAGAGCAATGGCCATTAGGAAGGGGGTAATAAATGTGCAGTTGCTTCATGAATGTCTTCCTTGTTAACTTTGAACACCTTTCAGCTGAGTGGCTTGTACTGAATTATTTTGACCTTGTTCACTCACTTTGATATGGGCCTGTGGCCTGTCAAATAAAAATATTCCGAGTTCTGTCTCCGTCTCTGTCTCACTCTCTCTCTCCTGGTCTTAAGATTAGTCATTCCATGGTTTGTTGCATCATCACTATGGATGTCATCGCATATAGAAGTGTTAGTTGCAGTATATCATTACTGATGTAATCTTTATCAGGATTTCTAGGTGTGGTAGTATTTGTGGTGATGTCATTAATTTTAATATAACGATGAATGGTATCATGATTAGTATTACCATCATTAGTTTTGTCTTGACAGTATCATCATTATCTGTTGCTATAGGAAATCCTTACAAATAGTAAACAGGTTCTTTATTAAGGCCAGAAATTGTTCTAGGTAGGCAAATGCAGTTGAAATTAGGAACAACAAAGAAAGATGTTCAATGAATAAAAAGAAAAAGAAAGAAAATTAAAGAGCTGAAGTGTTTGTATCAAGAGACTGCATATGTAAGTTTGACTGATTATATTTTTGATTATCATCATCATCATCATCATCATCATCATCATCATTACTATTTGGGTTATCATCATGCTGTCATCCTCAGGAAACTGACTGAAATCTCTCCTGTGTTCAGAACACCTTTGCCCTCTTCCATCAAAAAGGAACAACTTACCAGTGACCATGACTACAGCCACGATGATCACCTCCACCGTGACGACAGCCACGATGATCACCTCCACCATGACGACAGCCATGATGATCATCTCCGCCATGACGACAGCCATGATGATCACTCCGCCATAACGACAGCCACGATGATCACCTCTGCCATGACGACAGCCATGATGATCACCTCTGCCGTGACGACAGCCACGATGATCACCTCCACCATGACGACAGCCATGATGATCATCTCCGCCATGACGACAGCCATCATGATCACCTCCGCCATAACGACAGCCATGATGATCACCTCTGCCATGACAACAGCCATGATGATCACCTCCACCTGGCCAGTATCCCCCACTGTGCAGACAGCACCCCTCCACCCGTCACCCCTCCACCACCACCACCTCCCTCACCCTCCCCTCTCTTCGAAGGTCATCAAGGTCAAGCGTGCTGAACCGAAAACCTCTCACAAAGACTGTGTCGGCAGCTGGCAACAGAAAGACACAAGAGACGCCTGCAAAATTGTGATGACAGACAACTGCAAGAAGAAACACTGTCCGGAAAGATGAACAAGGAGAAGGCAATGGATGTAGCGCCCAGTACGGAGGGGTCAGAGTGCAGCGAGGGAGTGTTGTGTCGTCAGGGGCAGCACGGGACGAGGGCAGGGAAGGGAAAGGGCGTTGCCGGGAGTGTAAGCGTGTATCCAGGCTGTGGACAGTCATTGGCAGGGAACGAGGAAGACAGACAGGTCTCTGATCTTATTGGTTGGTGGGCTGGGGCTTGGTTTGTTGGACTGTCTGTCTGTGTGTGTTTGTGCTGCTTGGTTACTTTGTTTCTGTGTGTGTGTGTGTGTGTGTGTGTGTGTGTGTGTGTGTGTGTGTGAGGAATCTCTCTGTCTCTTTGCCTATCACTCCCCCTTCTTTTTCTGTCTGTCTGCCTGTCTCTCTTTCTGTATCTCGTGTCTCTCTCTCTGTATCTCGTGTCTCTCTCTCTTTCTCGTTGTCTGTCTGTCTCTGTCTCTCTTTTTCTCTCTGTCTCTCTCTCTGTGTCTCTCTTTCACTCTCTTTGTCTGTCTCTCTCTCTTCTTTCTCTGTCTCTCTCTCTCTCTCTCTCTCTTCTTTCTCTGAATCTCTCTCTCTAATTCTGTCTCAAGCTGTACCTGACTTGCTCTTCCTGAGGTTCCCTCCTCAGTCCCTTCTCATCCCCTTGTACCCTTTGTCACTTCTTTGTCCATCACAGACTTGACGTTTTCTGCCTGCTACTTTAACACCTCGTTCTCTGTAGGTGTTTGTCAGGTCACATATCTACCTATCACCAGGTCTTGAAGGGTTTCTGCCAGGTCACATATCTACCTATCACCAGGTCTCTCTATCAGGTGACATATCTACCTATCACCAGGTCTCTGTCAGGTCACATATCTACCTATCAGTATCACCAGGTTTCCGTCATGTCACATATCTGCCTATCACCAGGTATCTGTCAGGTCACATATCTGCCTGTCACCAGGTATCTGTCAGGTCACGTATTTACCTATCACCAGGTATCTGTCAAGTCACAGATCTAGGCATCTGTCAGGTCACATATCTACCTATCACCAGGTTTCTGTCAGGTCACATATCTACCTATCACCAGATTTCTGTCAGTTGACATATCTACATATCACCAGGTATCTGTCAGGTCAACCCTCAGGATAACCCTGAAATGGCTGTGTGTTTGATAGCCCTGAAATGGCTATGAGTTTGATAGCCCTGAAATTGCTGTGTGTTTTTGATAGCCCTGAAATGGCTATGCGTTTGATAGCCCTGAAATGGCTATGAGTTTGATGGCCCTGAAATGGCTGTGTGTTTGATAGCCCTGAAATGGCTGTGTGTTTTATAGCCTTAGAGTGGCTATGAGTTTGATAGCCCTGAAATGGTTATGAGTTTGATAGCCCTGAAATGGCTGTGTGTTTGATAGCCCTGAAATGGCTATGAGTTTGATAGCCCTGAAATGGCTGTGTGTTTGATAGCCCTGAAATGGTTATGAGTTTGATAGCCTTGAAAACGCTGTGTGTTTGATAGCCCTGAAATGGCTGTGTGTTTTGATAGCCTTGAAATGGCTGTGTGTTTGATAGCCAGCCCTGAAATGGCTGTGAGTGATGAGCTGGACTATGATAACGAAAACTGTTCAAAAGCATAAATACCTGTCCAGACCTTTTCCTGTCTGCGCATGTTTTTATCAGTTCAGATACCTCTCCATAAAGACATCTTAAGAGTTCTTTGTGCATGTTCTGCAGTTCAATACCTCTCCATAAAGACATCTTAAGAGTTGTTTGTGCATGACTGCAGTTCAGATACCTCTCCATAGAGACATCTTAAGAGTTCTTTGTGCATGTTCTGCAGTTCAGTACCTCACCATAAAGACATACTGTTCTTAATGAATGATCTGCAGTTCAATACCTCACCATAAAGACATACTGTTCTTTATGAATGATCTGCAGTGTAATACCTCTGTATCTCGTTCTTTGTACATGTTTAACACTCGTGCCTCCCAAACACGACAATCAGGGTGTTTTGTGCATGTTGTTGACCAAATACTTTTTTTTTTTCTTTTTTTGCCTTGTCAATACAGAAGCTACCTGCTGCGCAGAATGTTCCAAGAAATTCCAAAATGTTCAGAATGTTCAGCACCACCAGAGGACCCTCCGGGCAGAATCCCCGTGCCCAAGAAGACTGGAACCCAGGACTGGGGCATCAGGGTAAAGCCTCCGCCCCTGAAGGCACCCGACCTGCTGACGGTGGGGAGAAGGGGGCGCGTCAGCCAAAGGACCAGGAACCGATGGGGGCAGAGTCACCGTCAGGTGTCGCTTCCATGGAGCTGGATCAGACTGGTTAGTGCTGTGTGCTAAAGGTCTGCTGTGTGCTGTCTGTGTCAGTGTAACAGTAGTGATGTATGATGTCACAAAGGTCTGCTGTGTGCTGTCTGTGTCAACGTAACAATAGTGATGTATGATGTCACAAAGGTCTGCTGTGTCCTCTCTACGTCAATGTAACAGTAGTGACATATGATGTCACAAAGGTCTGCTGTGTGCTGTCTGTGTCAGTGTAACAGTAGTGATGTATAATGTCACAAAGGTCTGCTGTGTGTTCTCTGTGTCAGTGTAACAGTAGTGATGTATGACGTCACAAAGGTCTGCTGTGTGTTCTCTGTCAATGTAACAGTAGTGATGTATGGTGTTTACAGATGTGTCATAGAGGTCTGCTATCCTGTCTGTTTCTGTGTCACTGTAACAGTAGTGATGTATGGGTGTTACTGATGTGTCATAGAGGTCTGCTGTGTTCTGTCTGTTTCTGTGTCACTATAACAGTAGTGATGTACAGGTGTTACTGATGTGTTGTTAGGATCTGTTGTGTCCTCTTTATTCCTTTGTCAGTGTAACAGTATACATGTCTGGGTGCTACGTTTCAGGTTCAGGCTGAAAGTTTGGCCTATCTTTGATGCGATGATTGCCTTTGTGTTGCAACATAACCTTACCAGAGCTCCCTCATCATGATAAGCCTTCCCCTTTCATAAGGAAGATGAAAATGAGGTCCTGCGATGGACAAAACCCTCAGTTCTGTATCATGAAAGAAAACAGAAAAAAAAAAAAAAAAAAAAAAAAAAGGTTGTCTCGCTGATAGTTTGCTAATGGCTTTCACCCTTATCTTTTCAAGAACTGCGGGGAAGTAGGAGGTCCATCTATTGAGAAGAGTCTAAAACTACACTTTGTCTAAACCTAACTGACTGTATATAGGAATGGGAGGGGGGGGGGGGGGGGGGGGGGGGGGTAAATATGCAGGTTAACACAATTTTTTTTTAAAGGCGGGTGTGTGCATGTTGGGAAAAGGCAGAGGAAAACCCTGAATAACCCTCTCGTGTTTGAAGTGTGGGGTGGGGTGGAGGAAGATTCCAAATAGTCTTAGACTGACCCTTTTGAAGGGGGGGGGGGGGGGGGGGGTAAATCCAGGCTAGCCCAAACTTACCCCCATGGGGGTAAGTTCCAATTGGGGGGGGGGGGGGGGTAAGCTCTAGCTAGTCCTAGAATGACTCCCGGGGGTAAAAGCAGGCTAGCCCAGACTTACCCCGGGGTAAGTTCCAGAGGGGGTAAGAACGGGCTGTTACACCGGAAACCCTTTTCTACTGTCAGAATCTTCATCTGGATGAAAGTGGACAGTTAAGAAAGAAGAAGAAAAAGAAGAAGTAGCAGTAGGTATGTAGTAAAAACTTTATTCTGTAGAACTAGAACTGCTACATACACAGAGTAGGTATGTAGTAAACACTGTATTCTGTAGAACTAAAACTGGGACATAGACATTACTGGAAGGTCTGTTGTAGTCACTTTATTCTGTACAGTTTGAACTGGTGCATATGTAGACTTTGTTCTATAGACTTAGAACTGGTACATGCACAACGATTCCTGGTAGGGTTGTTGTAAAGACTTTATTCAGCAGAAGTAGAGGTGGTACATACACAAAGATTCCTGGTAGGTTTGTTGTAAAGACTTTATTTCTGCAGAAGTAGAGGTGGTACATACACAAAGATTCCTGGTAGGTTTGTTGTAAAACTTTATTCTGCAGAAGTAGAGGTGGTACATACACAGATTCCTGGTAGGGTTGTTGTAAAGACTTTATTCTGCAGAAGTAAAGGTGGTACATACACAAAGATTCCTGGTAGGGTTGTTGTAAAGACTTTATTCTGCAGAAGTACAGGTGGTACATACACAAAGATTCCTGGTAGGGTTGTTGTAAAGACTTTATTCTGCAGAAGTACAGGTGGTACATACACAAAGACTCCTGGTAGGGTTGTTGTATAGACTTTATTCTGTGGAACTAGAGGTGGTACATACACAAAGATTCCTGGTAGATTTGTTGTAAAGACTTATTCTGCAGAACTAGAGGTGGTACATACATAGAGATTCCTGGTAGGTTTGTTGTAAAGACTTGTTGTTGTCATACCCTGGCTAAAAGACTCCAGGGGTCATCCTAGCAGCCGAAGTACTTCAACACTATGGTACAAATGCATCAGTTAGGGATGAGAACATTACGTGTGTGACCATTTTTGATTACCCCACCACATGGGCAGCCATATTCCGACTCCAGGGGATTTGGGAGACTGATGGTGTTACGCTAGCAGCATGTTACAACTGAAGACAATCCCCGCATAACAGTGCAGAGCATAACAACATTTTGATGTCGCCTTGGTGTTTCTAGCCTATGTCAGTTGGTCTGAGACAGCCTTAAGCCAAGGTGGGTAAAGACTTTATTCTCTAGAACTAGAGGTGTTCCACACACACAGAGATGACTAGAAGGTCTGTAATAAAGAACTAGAGGTGGTACACACACAGATTATTGATAGGTCTGTTCTGTAAAATTAGACCTGGTACATATACGTAGAGATTACTGGGGAGGTCCGCCATCAGAGATTACAGGGAGGTCTGCCATCAGAGATTACTCGAAGGTCCGCCATCAGAGATTACAGGGAGGTCTGCCATCAGAGATTACTGGGAGGTCTGCCATCAGAGATTACTGGCAGGTCCGCCATCAGAGATTACTGGGAGGTCCGCCATCAGAGATTACTGGGAGGTCTGCCATCAGATTACTGGGAGGTCTGCCCATCAGAGATTACTTGCACGTCGATTCTGTAGAACTATAGGTGGTGTATGCAGACACTACCTGGAAGTAGTGGCATGGGTGTAGTGCCACTGAGGTGGCAGGGGAGTTGAGACAGCAACACACACACACACACACACACACACACACACACACACACACACACACACACACGCACACACCACATACTTCTTCATCATCCTCACCACAGTTATTCTTACCATCATGGTATGAACACACCCACTTTCTCTCATCATTATCATCACACTCACGGCCATCATTATCATCACAATCATGGCCATCATTATCATCACAATCATGGCCATCATTATCATCACAGTCATGGCCATCATCATCACAGTCATTGCCATCATTATCATCACAATCATGGCCGTCATTATCATCACAATCATGGCCGTCATTATCATCACAATCATGGCCATCATTATCATCACAATCATGGCCATCATTAGCATCTCAATCATGACCATCATTCTCCTTCCTCTCCTGCTGTCCTGTTGTTCCACACACACTTTCTATCATCATTGTCATCACAGTCATGGCCATCATAATCACAATCATGGCCGTCATTATCATCACAATCATGGCCATCATTCTCCTTCGTCTCATGCTGCCATGATTGTGTTGTTCCACACACACTTTCTATCATCATTATCATCACAATCATGGCCGTCATTATCATCACAATCATGGCCGTCATTATTATCATAATCATGGCCATTATGATCATCTCAATCATGGCCCTCATTCTCCTTCCTCTCATGCTGTCATGATTGTGTTGTTCCACACACACTTTCTATCATCATTATCATCACAGTCATGGCCGTCATTATTATCACAATCATGGCCATTATGATCATCTCAATCATGGCCCTCATTCTCCTTCCTCTCATGCTGTCATGATTGTGTTGTTCCACACACACTTTCTATCATCATTATCATCACAATCATGGCCATCATTATCATCACAGTCATGGCCGTCATCATCACAATCATGGCCATCATTATCATCACAATCATGGCTGTCATTATCATCACAATCATGGCCGTCATTATCACAATCATGGCTGTCATTATCATCTCAATCATGGCTGTCATTATCATCTCAATCATGGCCGTCATTCTCCTTCCTCTCATGCTGT
>JADBJO010015931.1:32500-42098 GCA_016801955.1 Conus betulinus | reverse complement strand
CAGAGGCCGTGATGAATACCACGTGTGTGAAGATAGAGTACCATGATGAAGACAGCATGATGTGAATGTATAGGACAGTGATGAAGACAGCATGGTGTGAAGATAGAGGACAGTGATGAAGACAGCATGGTGTGAAGATATAGGACAGTGATGAAGACAGCATGATGTGAAGATATGATACAGCATGAGGCATGAAGACAGCATGATGAATGATAGAGGACATGAAGACAGCATGATGTGAAGATAGAGGACAGTGATGAAGACAGCATGGGTGAAGATAGAGGACAGTGATGAAGACAGCATGATGTGAAAGATATAGGACAGTGATGAAGACAGCATGGTGTGAAGATAGGAGAGGACAAGACAGTGATGAAGACAGCATGATGTGAATGTATAGGACAGTGATGAAGACAGCATGATGTGAAGATAGAGGACAGTGATGAAGACAGCATGATGTGAAGATAGAGGACAGTGATGAAGACAGCATGTGTGAAGATAGAGGGACAGTGATGAAGACAGCATGGTGTGAAGATAGAGGACAGTGATGAAGACAGCATGATGTGAAGATAGAGGACAGTGATGAAGACAGCATGATGTGAAGATATAGGACAGTGATGAAGACAGCATGTGTGAAGATAGCATGGACACAGTGATGAAAGACAGCATGATGTGAATGTAGAGGACAGTGATGAAGACAGCATGATGTGAAGATACAGGACAGTGATGAAGGACAGCATGGTGTGAAGATAGAAGACAGCATGGTGTGAAGATAGGACAGTGATGAAGACATCATGATGTGAATGATATAGAGGACAGTGATGAAGACAGCATGATGAAAAGATAGAGGACAGTGATGAAGACAGCATGGTGTGAAGATAGAGGACAGTGATGAAGACAGCATGATGTGAATGTATAGGACAGTGATGAAGACAGCATGGTGTGAAGATAGAGGACAGTGATGAAGACAGCATGATGTGAAGATAGAGGGACAGTGATGAAGACAGCATGGTGTGAAGATAGAGGACAGTGATGAAGACAGCATGATGTGAAGATAGGGACATTGATGAAGACAGCATGATGTGAAGATAGAGGACAGTGATGAAGACAGCATGGTGTGAAGATAGAGGACAGTGATGAAGACAGCATGGTGTGAAGATAGAGGACAGTGATGAAGACAGCATGATGTGAATGATAGGACAGTGATGAAGACAGCATGGTGTGAAGATAGAGGACAGTGATGAAGACAGCATGATGTGAAGTATAGGACAGTGATGAAGACAGCATGGTGTGAAGATAGAGGACAGTGATGAAGACAGCATGATGTGAAGATAGAGGACAGTGATGAAGACAGCATGATGTGAAGATAGAGGACAGTGATGAAGACAGCATGATGTGAAGATAGAGGACAGTGATGAAGACAGCATGGTGTGAAGATAGAGGACAGTGATGAAGACAGCATGATGTGAAGATAGAGGACAGTGATGAAGACAGCATGATGTGAATGTATAGGGACAGTGAGAAGACAGCATGATGTGAAGATAGAGGACAGTGATGAAGACAGCATGATGTGAAGATAGAGGACAGTGATGAAGACAGCATGATGTGAATGTATAGAGGACAGTGATGAAGACAGCATGATGTGAAGATAGAGGACAGTGATGAAGACAGCATGGTGTGAAGATAGAGGACAGTAATGAAGACAGCATGATGTGAATGTATAGGACAGTGATGAAGACAGCATGGTGTGAAGATAGAGGACAGTGATGAAGACAGCATGGTGTGAAGATAGAGGACAGTGATGAAGACAGCATTGATGTGAAGATAGAGGACAGTGATGAAGACAGCATGGTGTGAAGATAGAGGACAGTGATGAAGACAGCATGATGTGAAGATAGGACAGTGATGAAGACAGCATGATGTGAAGATACAGGACAGTGATGAGGACAGCATGGTGTGAAGATACAGGACAGTGATGATGAAGACAGCATGGTGTGAAGATAGAGGACAGTGATGAAGACAGCATGATGTGAAGATAGAGGACAGTGATGAAGACAGCATGATGTGTGTGAAGATAGAGGACAGTGATGAAACGCAGCATGGTGTGAAGATATAGGACAGTGATGAAGACAGCATGGTGTGAAGATAGAGGACAGTGATGAAGAAGACAGCATGGTGTGAAGATATAGGACAGTGATGAAGACAGCATGATGTGAAGATGTAGAGGACAGTGATGAAGACAGCATGATGTGAAGATAGAGGACAGTGATGAAGACAGCATGGTGTGAAGATAGAGGACAGTGATGAAGACAGCATGATGTGAAAGATATAGGACAGTGATGAAGACAGCATGGTGTGAAGATAGAGGACAGTGATGAAGACAGCATGGTGTGAAGATAGAGGACAGTGATGAAGACAGCATGGTGTGAAGATAGAGGACAGTGATGAAGACAGCATGATGTGAAGATAGAGACAGTGATGAAGACAGCATGATGTGAAGATAGAGGACAGTGATGAAGACAGCATGGTGTTGAATGTATAGGACAGTGATGAAGACAGCATGATGTGAAGATAGAGGACAGTGATGAAGACAGCATGATGTGAATGTAGAGGACAGTGATGAAGACAGCATGATGTGAAGATAGAGGACAGTGATGAAGACAGCATGATGTGAATATATGGGACAGTGATGAAGACAGCATGGTGTGAAGATAGAGGACAGTGATGAAGACAGCATGATGTGAAGATAGAGGACAGTGATGAAGACAGCATGATGTGAAGATATAGGACAGTGATGAAGACAGCATGATGTGAAGATAGAGGACAGTGATGAAGACAGCATGGTGTGAAGATAGAGGACAGTGATGAAGACAGCATGATGTGAATGATAGGACAGTGATGAAGACAGCATGATGTGTGAATGTATAGGACAGTGATGAAGACAGCATGCATGTGTGAAGATAGAGGACAGTGATGAAGACAGCATGATGTGAATGTAGAGGACAGTGATGAAGACAGCATGTGATGTGAAGATAGAGGCACAGTGATGAAAGACAGCATGATGTGAAGATATAGGACAGTGATGAAGACAGCATGGTGTGAAGATAGAGGACAGTGATGAAGACAGCATGATGTGAAGATAGAGGACAGTGATGAAGACAGCATGGTGTGAAGATAGAGGACAGTGATGAAGACAGCATGATGTGAATGTATAGAGGACAGTGATGAAGACAGCATGGTGTGAAGATAGAGGACAGGATGAAGACAGCATGGTGTGAAGATAGAGGACAGTGATGAAGACAGCATGATGTGAATGTATAGGACAGTGATGAAGACAGCATGATGTGAAGATAGAGGACAGTGATGAAGACAGCATGATGTGAAGAGGGACAGTGATGAAGACAGCATGATGTGAATGTACAGACAGTGATGAAGACAGCATGTGTGAAGATAGAGACAGTGATGAAGACAGCATGTGTGTAGATAGAGGACAGTGATGAAGACAGCATGGGTGTGAAGATAGAGGACAGTGATGAAGACAGCATGTATGTGAAGTAGAGGACAGTGAGTGATGAAGACAGCATGATGAAGAAATGTAGATAGAGACAGTGATGAAGACAGCATGATGTATAATGTGATGAAGACAGTGATGAAGACAGCATGGACAGTGAAGATAGAGGAGAGTGATGAAGACAGTATGAACGCAATGTGAATGTATAGGACAGTGATGAAGACAGCATGGAGTGAAGGTAGAGGACAGTGATGAAGACAGCATGGTGTGAAGATAGAGGACAGTGATGAAGACAGCATGATGTGAAGATAGAGGACAGTGATGAAGACAGCATGATGTGAAAGATAGAGGACAGTGATGAAGACAGCATGGTGTGAAGATAGAGGACAGTGATGAAGACAGCATGATGTGAAGTATAGGACAGTGATGAAGACAGCATGATGTGAAGATAGGACAGTGATGAAGACAGCATGATGTGAAGTAGAGGACAGTGATGAAGACAGCATGGTGTGAAGATGAAGATAGAGGACAGTGATGAAGACAGCATGATGTGAAGGTGGACAGGATGATGAGACAGCATGATGTGAAGATAGAGGACAGTGATGAAGACAGCATGATGAAAGATAGAGGACAGTGATGAAGACAGCATGATGTGAAGATAGAGGACAGTGATGAAAGACAGCATGATGTGAAGTATAGGACAGTGATGAAGACAGCATGGTGTGAAGATAGAGGACAGTGATGAAGACAGCATGATGTGAATGTATAGGACAGTGATGAAGACAGCATGGTGTGAAGATAGAGGACAGTGACAGCATGTGAAAGAAAGCATGATGAAGTGAAGATAGAGGACAGTGATGAAGACAGCATGATGTGAATGTATAGGACAGTGATGAAGACAGCATGATGTGAAGATAGAGGACAGTGATGAAGACAGCATGATGTGAATAGAGGACAGTGATGAAGACAGCATGATGTGAATATAGAGGACAGTGATGAAGACAGCATGATGTGAAGATATAGGACAGTGATGAAGACAGCATGGTGTGAAGATAGAGGACAGTGATGAAGACAGCATGATGTGAAGATAGAGGACAGTGATGAAGACAGCATGATGTGAAGATAGAAGGACAGTGATGAAGACAGCATGATGTGAAGATAGGACAGTGATGAAGACAGCATGATGTGAAGATAGAGGACAGTAATGAAGACAGCATGATGTGAAGTATAGAGGACAGTGATGAAGACAGCATGGTGTGATGATAGAGGACAGTGATGAAGACAGCATGGTGTGAAGATAGAGGACAGTGATGAAGACAGCATGGTGTGAAGATAGAGACAGTGATGAAGACAGCATGATGTGAAGATAGAGGACAGTGATGAAGACAGCATGATGTGAAGTATAGAGACAGTGATGAAGACAGCATGATGTGAAGATATAGGACAGTGATGAAGACAGCATGGTGTGAAGATAGAGGACAGTGATGAAGACAGCATGATGTGAAGATAGAGGACAGTGATGAAGACAGCATGATGTGAAGATAGAGGACAGTGATGAAGACAGCATGGTGTGAAGATAGGACAGTGTGATGAAGACAGCATGATGTGAAGATAGAGGACAGTGATGAAGACAGCATGGTGTGAAGATAGAGGACAGTGATGAAGACACAGCATGATGTGAAGATAGAGGACAGTGATGAAGACAGCATGATGTGAATGTATAGGACAGTGATGAAGACAGCATGATGTGAAGATAGAGGACAGTGATGAAGACAGCATGGTGTGAAGATAGAGGACAGTGATGAAGACAGCATGATGTGAAGATGTGACAGTGATAAGACAGCATGATGTGAAGATAGAGACAGTGATGAATGCATGTGTGAAGATAGAGGACAGTGATGAAGACAGCATGGTGTGAAGATAGAGGACAGTGATGAAGACAGCATGATGTGAAGATAGAGGACAGTGATGAAGACAGCATGGTGTGAAGATATAGAGGACAGTGATGAAGACAGCATGATGTGAAGATAGAGGACAGTGATGAGACAGCATGATGTGAATGAAGAGACAGTGATGAAGACAGCATGGTGTGAAAGATAGAGGACAGTGATGAAGACAGCATGATGTGAAGATAGAGGACAGTGATGAAGACAGCATGATGTGAATGTAGAGGACAGTGATGAAGACAGCATGATGTGAAGATATAGGACAGTGATGAAGACAGCATGGTGTGAAGATAGAGGACAGTGATGAAGACAGCATGATGTGAAGTATAGGACAGTGATGAAGACAGCATGGTGTGAAGATAGAGGACAGTGATGAAGACAGCATGGTGTGAAGATAGAGGACAGTGATGAAGAGACAGCATGATGTGAATGAGGACAGTGATGAAGACAGCATGATGTGTGAAGATAGAGGACAGTGATGAAGACAGCATGATGTGAAGATAGAGGACAGTGATGAAGACAGCATGGTGTGAATGATAGAGGACAGTGATGAAGACAGCATGATGTGAAGATAGGACAGTGATGAAGACAGCATGATGTGAAGATAGAGGACAGTGATGAAGACAGCATGATGTGAAGATAGAGGACATGATGAAGACAGCATGGTGTGAAGATAGAGGACAGTGATGAAGACAGCATGGTGTGAAGATAGAGGACAGTGATGAAGACAGCATGATGTGAAGATAGAGGACAGTGATGAAGACAGCATGATGTGAAGATAATAGGACAGTGATGAAGACAGCATGGTGTGAAGATAGAGGACAGTGATGAAGACAGCATGACAGCATGTAGAGGACAGATGAGACAGGACAGTGATGAGAAGTGATGACAGCATGATGTGAAGATAGAGGACAGGACAGTGATGAAGACAGCATGATGTGAATGATAGAGGACAGTGATGAAGACAGCATGATGTGAAAGATAGAGGACAGTGATGAAGACAGCATGGTGTGAAGATAGAGGACAGTGATGAAGACAGCATGATGTGAAGATAGAGGACAGTGATGAAGACAGCATGATGTGAAGATAGAGGACAGTGATGAAGACAGCATGATGTGAAGATATAGGACAGTGATGAAGACAGCATGATGTGAAGATGTATAGGACAGTGATGAAGACAGCATGATGTGAATGTATAGAGACAGTGATGAAGACAGCATGATGTGAAGATAGAGGACAGTGATGAAGACAGCATGATGTGAAGATAGAGGACAGTGATGAAGACAGCATGATGTGAAGATAGAGGACAGTGATGAAGACAGCATGATGTGAAGATAGAGGACAGTGATGAAGACAGCATTGATGTGAAGATAGAGGACAGTGATGAAGACGCATGATGTGAAGATAGAGGACAGTGATGAAGACAGCATGATGTGAAGATAGAGGACAGTGATGAAGACAGCATGATGTGAATGTATAGAGGACAGTGATGAAGACAGCATGATGTGAAGATAGAGGACAGTGATGAAGACAGCATGATGTGAAGATATGAGAAGACAGTGATGAGAGGACAGCATGAAGACAGCATGAAGATAGAGGACAGTGATGAAGACAGCATGATGTGAATGTATAGGACAGTGATGAAGACAGCATGATGTGAAGAATAGAGGACAGTGATGAAGACAGCATGGTGTGAAGATAGAGGACAGTGATGAAGACAGCATGATGTGAAGATAGAGGACAGTGATGAAGACAGCATGGTGTGAAGATAGAGGACAGTGATGAAGACAGCATGATGTGAAGATAGAGGACAGTGATGAAGACAGCATGATGTGAATGTAGAGGACAGTGATGAAGACAGCATGGTGTGAAGATAGAGGACAGTGATGAAGACAGCATGATGTGAAGATAGAGGACAGTGATGAAGACAGCATGATGTGAAGATAGAGGACAGTGATGAAGACAGCATGATGTGAAGATAGAGGACAGTGATGAAGACAGCATGATGTGAAGATAGAGGACAGTGATGAAGACAGCATGGTGTGAAGATAGAGGACAGTGATGAAGACAGCATGATGTGAAGATAGAGGACAGTGATGAAGACAGCATGATGTGAAGATAGAGACAGTGATGAAGACAGCATGATGTGAAGATAGAGGACAGTGATGAAGACAGCATGATGTGAAGATAGAGGACAGTGATGAAGACAGCATGATGTGAAGATGAGGACAGTGATGAAGACAGCATGATGTGACAGTGACAGTGATGAAGACAGCATGATGTGAAGATAGAGGACAGTGATGAAGACAGCATGATGTGAAGATAGAGGACAGTGATGAAGACAGCATGATGTGAAGATAGAGGACAGTGATGAAGACAGCATGATGTGAAGATAGAGGACAGTGATGAAGACAGCATGGTGTGAAGATAGAGGACAGTGATGAAGACAGCATGATGTGAAGATAGAGGACAGTGATGAAGACAGCATGGTGTGAAGATAGAGGACAGTGATGAAGACAGCATGATGTGAAGATAGAGGACAGTGATGAAGACAGCATGATGTGAAGATAGAGGACAGTGATGAAGACAGCATGGTGTGAAGATAGAGGACAGTGATGAAGACAGCATGATGTGAAGAGAGGAGTGATGGACAGTGATGAAGACAGCATGGTGTGAATGTGAAATAGAGGACAGTGATGAAGACAGCATGGTGTGAAGATAGAGACAGTGATGAAGACAGCATGGTGTGAAGATAGAGGACAGTGATGAAGACAGCATGATGTGAAGATAGAGGACAGTGATGAAGACAGCATGGTGTGAAGATAGAGGACAGTGATGAAGACAGCATGATGTGAAGATAGAGGACAGTGATGAAGACAGCATGGTGTGAAGATAGAGGACAGTGATGAAGACAGCATGATGTGAAGTATAGGACAGTGATGAAGACAGCATGGTGTGAAGATAGAGGACAGTGATGAAGACAGCATGATGTGAAAATAGAGGACAGTGATGAAGACAGCATGGTGTGAAGATAGAGGACAGTGATGAAGACAGCATGATGTGAAGATAGAGGACAGTGATGAAGACAGCATGATGTGAATATAGGACAGTGATGAAGACAGCATGATGTGAAGATAGAGGACAGTGATGAAGACAGCATGATGTGAAGATAGAGGACAGTGATGAAGACAGCATGATGTGAAGATAGAGGACAGTGATGAAGACAGCATGATGTGAATGTAGAGGACAGTGATGAAGACAGCATGATGTGAATGTATAGGACAGTGATGAAGACAGCATGATGTGAAGATAGAGGACAGTGATGAAGACAGCATGATGTGAAGATAGAGGACAGTGATGAAGACAGCATGATGTGAAGATAGAGGACAGTGATGAAGACAGCATGATGTGAAGATAGAGGACAGTGATGAAGACAGCATGATGTGAGATAGAGGACAGTGATGAAGACAGCATGATGTGAAGATAGAGGACAGTGATGAAGACAGCAGGAGGAATGTATAGACAGTGATGAAGACAGCATGATGTGAAGATATAGGACAGTGATGAGGACAGCATGTGTGAAGATATAGGACAGTGATGAAGACAGCATGTGTGAAGATATAGGACAGTGATGAAGACAGCATGATGAAGATGAAGACATGATGAGGACAGCATTATGTGAATGTAGAGGACAGTGATGAAGACAGCATGATGTGAAGATACAGGACAGTGATGAAGACAGCATGATGTGAATGTACAGGACAGTGATGAAGACAGCATGATGTGAAGACAGGATGATGAAGACAGATACAGGACAGTGATGAAGACAGCATGGTGTGAAGATAGAGGACAGTGATGAAGACAGCATGGTGTGAATGTATAGGACAGTGATGAAGACAGCATGGTGTGAAGATAGAAGACAGTGATGAAGACAGCATGATGTGAAGATACAGGACAGTGATGAAGACAGCATGATGTGAAGATAGAGGACAGTGATGAAGACAGCATGATGTGAAGATAGAGGACAGTGACGAGGACAAGATAGTATGAAGTGAAAGGAGACCAATGAAGAGAAAGTGCTTAAAAGAGTTAAATATTTGATTGTAATATTAAAACATTTGGGACATGGTAGAGGAAGGAAACT
>JADBJO010015931.1:17500-22500 GCA_016801955.1 Conus betulinus | reverse complement strand
CGTCTGATGATTGAAATTATGTTACAGAAAACTTTTTTTTTTTGTACTTTTGATCGTTTGAGTCTGTTTATTTGTAAAAGAAAATCTATAAAAGTACATGTTTCAAAGAATATGTTGAATTGTAAACTAGCAGTGAATTTACGAAAAGAAAAGAGTAAGCAATTTCGGAAATTTATCTTCAACAAGAATATTTGTGTTCACGTAGTTAAAGCTGATGGACACTATACGTCATTACATGGCTGTTGAATGATGTGTTATTCTACGTGGGTGGCTTATATACCTCACAATGCATTCTTTTCTTTGCCGGACGAATCATTACTTACGTAATTATTTGAATGCTTTTGCAATGTAACTCTGGAAGAATATTTCTATTTTGAAAATCTTCCAACTTTGTCATGACATGCATTCTGACTCTGATCTTCAAACTGGAGAGTCGAGATCGCACGAAGAATACACAGCCACAACAACAACATCCTCCTCCTCCCTCCTCCTCCTCCTCCTCCTCCTCCTCCTCCTCCTCCTCCTCCTCATCATCATCATCATCATCATCAGCATCATCATCATCATCATCATCATCATCATCATCATCAACAACATCGACAACAACAACAACAACAACAACAACAACAACAACAACAACAACGGCAATAACATCGAGATGCGCTCAAGTTTAGAGCTAAGAAACGTTATTTCTAAACATCTTGTGAATTGTTCCACGTATGTCTGATTATTGTTCATCTGTTACGGCTGACCACAGGCAATCTGATGAATCATGTAGAATCCCCCGTGAGATGTGTACGAGATAACTAGAACTTTCAGACGCTTCCTGATCACATACTTAAGCACGGCGAGACAGACTTTACGATGCCATGATTTCTCATTTCCTCTATCTACCACTGAGGATTAAAGGCACAGCGCCAAGCGATGACTACAAGCCTGCAGCTGCTGGTATCTTTCAGATCGATGGTTACTCCATCCACTGAATCACGTTGCCAGGAGGCTGTCTTTGTCGTTTCCAGTGTTGGCTGGTCAGACAACTATGCGCAAAATGGGGTGTGGATGCAGAGATGGTTCTGCATACATTTTAACTTAGTTCTTAGAGGCAATGTAATGGAAGCGGTTAAATTAAGGAAGAAAGATTTCAGAAATCATATTTTCAGTGTTTCTACTTCACAATTATGGCATAAATGTTCTGATCAGAATATGTTGATTTTGAAAAACAGTCGTTCCATTAAAATCACAATGTTTTGCAGACCTTTTTCGTCAAAAATTTTGTTTGTTCAATGCGCAAGAGTGAGTTCCACAGGAGCTCATATGTATTTCATTCTCGTATCCAAAGCAATTTTTTTTTGTGTGAAATGGCTCATGGTGTCAGTCTGCTTGATGCTCCTACACATCAGGTTCTGTAAATTTCACAGGATGTACCATATCCACAACAGCTGGCCTAGCGCGGAATGAGAATCCCCACCATCGCGGGGCCGTGTGGACAGCCGACAAGCCAGCTGGTCCCAACGTCAAGTGGTGATGGCAACAGACAGGAGACACATCCCTCAGCCTCTCCAACCGGGCAACATTTTAAGGAGCTAGGTCCACGTACTCCCACCAGAAGGCAACAATGAAAAGTCTATGGGCAAAAGCAGCCCTAAGCCATCCACAGGGGATGAAGAGAACTAAGGTGTAAAATCCAGTTCATGCGCACTCAGTTTAGCTCTCTGATATAGAAAATGATTTGAATATTATAATCTTGTGTCGAGTGCAAAAATTTGTGTGTGAAAATTGCATTTAAAATGTGTCAGTATAGTTTTTGTTCCCCCATCATTTCATGGTTGACCTATTTCTGTCTGTCGCTTGGAGCACACTTTCAAGTACGTAAGCCCAGAAAAAAAAAAAATGACACCTTAGCCATTCCTCAGCAACCCAAGACCATTTTTGTTCAGTAACTAGTTCCGAAAAGTTACTCCTTCCACCGCTAATTAGAGTCAGGGTGGGGGTGAAATTTTGATCATTAATCACTCTATCGTTTTAACAGAAAACAGACCCTGAGTCCATCCCCCCTCGACGACAACAAAACAGGGGGGGGGGGGGGGGGGGGGGGGGGGGGGGGGAATTTCTTACTCATCGTGTACGCCCTCTTTGGGGGCATTATTCCTACGCCTGGTATTTCGATTCTCCACGTGCCCCCATATCCTGGTTCCCAGCACTGGTAATCTGCAGGGACCAGTCAATGTTAAGTCGTACCGTGGCAACCCACCAGCGGAGACACTGCGCTACAGTCAGAGATGTTCAGGGTGCCCGTTCTGATCCATCGGGCGCCAAACAACAACTACGCCCTCTACTGACTCTACTTATTGCTTGGTCTCGAAGCCAGCGAAGGAGGGCTCCCTTGCGTAGGAGCCACCACCTCCGTCCTGTCTGCTGTCCGGTTCTCTGACCATGCAGGACCGTCTGGTTATAGACGATCCGTTAGTTGTAAACAGTAGGAAAATGGGTGTTGCTTTGTATCACTTTCGGTCACTCGGCTCTAATAAATCGTGTACGCAAGAATCAACTTATATTTAGCCTTGTGTGTGTGTGTGTGTGTGTGTGTGTGTGTGTGTGTGTGTGTGTGTGTGTGTGTGTGTGTGTGTTGGGTACAAATGTACGTGTATATGTGTGCAAGCAACAGTCCCTGATCACATTCCTTCATCTGCCTGTGGTTAAAAAATCATACCATCTTGATCTCTCCGATAATTGTATGGGTGCATCATAGCTACCGGTGCTCACTCTTAACAGCATACACAAATATTACACAGACGGCAACACAAATAAGGGACCAGTAAGGAAATCAGGGTTTATTCGTTAACCGGTTATTGTGAGTGTATTGTACTTTTACTTCGATGACCAAAAGAAACTT
This sequence comes from Conus betulinus, assembly GCA_016801955.1. Taxonomy (NCBI): domain Eukaryota; kingdom Metazoa; phylum Mollusca; class Gastropoda; order Neogastropoda; family Conidae; genus Conus; species Conus betulinus. The sequence goes on along the minus strand of JADBJO010015931.1, from coordinate 19,607 downwards.
ACGTGATGATCGCTCTCTACGTGGCACATGCATCACGGTAGAAAATAATCGGGCAGTTTCAGAAACCATTTGTGCCAAATTCCGCTCTTTGGGAAATGGTAATCGGATAGGTCTGATGCATCGTCTGGCTAATCCCTCGCTTGTATAGCACAGTGTTTGGCTATGAACCGTATTCATTTACTTCCCTTTCAGATCTGTTGCCTGGTAACCATTGACCACATTTGCAATATTTGCTCCACTGACGAAAACTTGTTGATTCTGGCGACTAGTTCTGAACTTCTCCCGACTGCTGTGTATAATCATCTCTTTTGCTTGATAGCGCCGACGTACGTGATTTAGATCTTTCAACATCAGGATACTATCGGTCGTTCCTCGCCTCCTACCCCCACCCCATCCCCCACAATCATTATTCCATTTCATGCGTCCGCTATTCTTGATCCTACAGAGTTGTCTAGCTCACACTCCAACAATATGTTTTCGTTCTAATAAAAAAAAAGTGATGCGAAGTATCGTATCACACGATTTCTTCCAATTCTTATGCATGAGCTGCGTGTCAAAGAGCTCCGAGAGTTACTCTTCAATTGTTGAACAATGAGTGATGATACTCTTCAATTGTTGAACAATGGGGGATGATACTCTTTGGTTGTTGAACAATGGGTGATGATACTCTTCATTTGTTGAACAATAGGTGATGATATTCTTCAATTGTTGAACAATGGGTGATGATACTCTTCAATTGTTGAACAATGGGTGATGATTAGAACCAGTTGTGTGTCAGCAACTCATGACGGTGTGGGCGAGTGGGAAGGTCGGAGGTCCGAATCAGAGGCAAAAAAATGGAGGAGAGGGATACGGATATGGATACGGATATTTTATTCACAAATAGGCCATTGCCCCTCGTGAAGAAGGGGTGCATCTGGGAATCACGCGATATTTTACACGTTCAAAACTGATTCAATGCTTTACATTAAGAAACAAGAACAGATCGTGTCTTTAAATGCTTTGTATAGGTAAATGGACAGATTTCTAGTTGTTCTTTCATTATTGGAAGCTAAAAGTAAACAATCTGAAAAGACTTGGAAATCTGTAATATTTTAAATGCATATAATGTTCTCTTATTCCGTTTAGTAAAGGACAGCACAGAACAACAGCACTTCATCTTATTTCTCTTCTTCACACAATGGGCAAATCAAATCAAATGGAGGAGAGGGAGCGGGGAGGAAAGGGGGGGGGGGGGGGGGTCTGCCTCAGTTGATTCCTGGTCAAAGTGGCTGAGTGCGCCATGGATTCAAATGGGGAGACTGAAACCATACAGTCGAGTGCCCATTCTCTTAATCGATGTTCCCGGCTAGATCGACGCTGGGATAGATCATGAGAAAACAAAGCGAAAAGGAAAGCCTAGTCATACAGCCATGCATCAGAATTGAACCCCGTAGCATCATATGAATCATCCCCATATCATACAAATCATACAGATCATACAAAAATCCCCACTGAAATTCCAGGGCTGTCCAGGTCCTCCTTTCATTAAAAACTCTGCACATTTTTTTTCTCACGTCAACGCCTGTGGTGAATTTGTGTCAAAGTTTTCTGTCTGGATAATGCCATGGGGACTGTGCCATAGTCTTCGATATGAATCCGGTCATGGGGAATATGTGTGTTAAAGTCTTCTGTCTGTATCCCTAGGGTGTTGGGGGCTGTTTGTATCACAGTCTTTCGTATAAAGTCTCGGGGACTGTCGTTGGAAGGAAGTAGCAGGGTGTGGCCGTATTTGTGAAGGTCGAATTGAGCTCCTTGCTAGTAATGCCACTGAAGAGGCAGACAGGTAAGATAGCAAGAAGATCATGCAGTGAGTGAAATGCAGTGAAATGACTGCCAGTCGTTGTCAAGCTGATGTAATGTTGACGACTCTGAAGATAGTTTGTACAAGAATAGAATTATGTGTCAGACAAGAATACATGAGTATCATCAAGAGAGACAAAACACACCTGCTCAGCGCATTTGTTGTATAAAGCAACATTACATATTGGTTCAGATTTGATCTTCTTCTGCTTATGCCCAACGGGATTCACCATACTCTGATTCATAAAAAAAAGCCAAACAACAA
>JADBJO010015931.1:0-7500 GCA_016801955.1 Conus betulinus | reverse complement strand
TCTGCGTCAATGTGTTCACGCACATATTACATCACTTGAGAAATGAACGCACTGAATTCTTAATCAACTGCAATGCATAGTCTGCTTCAATCGTTTATCACAACACCGCCAGCAGACCAAGGGACAGCACCAATGGTCTGGCCTCACACCACACAACCAAGGGACGGCACCAATGGTCTGGCCTCACACCACACAGCCAGGGGACAGCACAATGGTCTGGCCTCACACCACACAGCCAAGGGACAGCACCAATGGTCTGGCCTCACACCACACAGCCAAGGGACAGCACCAATGGTCTGGTCTCACACCACACAGCCAAGGGACAGCACCAATGGTCTGGTCTCACACCACACAGCCAAGGGACAGCACCAATGGTCTGGCCACACACCACAAGCCAAGGGACAGCACCAATGGTCTGGCCTCACTCCACACACCCAAGGGACTGCACCAATGGTCTGGCCTCACACCAGACAGCCAGGGACAGCACCAATGGTCTGGCCTCACACCACACAACCAAGGGACGGCACCAATGGTCTGGCCTCACACCAGACACCCAAGGGACTGAGATGGCGATAAACTACAGTGAACCAACTTGCACACGGTCATAGTGTCTAGCCGCACAAAAACTACATTTGCTTTTGGAACTGAACGAAGACGAACTTTTTTTTCTCTCTCTTTAGACGTGGGTTAGTTTCACACTGAGGTAACTGAAGGCGGAAATTGAAACAAATTTCAGAAATGATCTTAGTGAGTCCACAAACAACAGGGACAAATTACAAGACAAAAACACAAGGCGTTTCGACCTCTTAGGTCTTTGTAGGCAAGATAAACAACATTCAGGACAATGAAAACGAAGAACGAGCGATCACACTTATATTCTTATATTCTCTTTCAACATAGGGTTTTTTTTTTTTTTTTTTTTTTTTTTTTTTTTTTTTTTTTTACTTCAGAGGCTGTCATTTTTTCATGCTGCTTGGGGGAGAGAACACTAGAACACATTCTGATGTAATGTTAAAAATTGCTAACTAAGTACACATCGCTTTAGACCGCAGACGAAGCATTCACACATCAACGAACTGTTGGGTTAACTGTTGACACCACACGACGAAAATTTTTCAAACACTGTTACATACGAATTGTACAAAAAAGTGACGAAGAATGAGTCATGATATTACATGCTCAATGCCCTTCTTCCGTGTCTGACTTTCCGGTTATTTTTAGGTGGACGAAGTAGCTTTGTGAATTTCAAAAGTTCGGCCAGCTAAGAAAGCCATGATTCTCCACGAAGCTCTATGCAGTAGTGTTATGCGTCATGTCACAGGTCATCGAAGGATGTGGGGCTTGATCCCATCAGTCGTGAAATGATGTATGAGAGGTTTTCAGCCTTGACTGACCTCATGCCACGGTCTGTGAGTTCCAGAAAGAAGACTGAGGCCACGAGCTAGCCGGTGTCGGTCGTTGAAGCTTCTTTGACGGTGTCGCTCAAATTTTCCGAACAACACTGCAGGTGACTTGCTTCTCCTGAGTCTGTGTATCATGAAAGGAGGTATACTCCTTCGTCTGTGCATCATGAAAGGAGGTATACTCCTGAACCTGTGTATCATGAAAGGAGGTATACTCCTGAACCTGTGTATCATGAAAGGAGGTATACTCCTGAACCTGTGCATCATGAAAGGAGGTATACTCCTGAACCTGTGTATCATGAAAGGAGGTGTACCACACAGTATGGTCATGGAGTCTTAGATACAAAAAAAAAAACAAACAAACAAACTCAAGAGCGTCATGTTTCTGGTCTTGATTCTCTTCATCTTAACAAAATGAAAGAAAGATGTTTTCCTGTGATATTGCTTGTCACTCTTTCTTTCTTTTTTTTCTTTTTTTTTCTATCCCATCTTCTGTGTCACCTCAGTGGCAGTGCACCCAAACCGCTCATTCCCACACCCGTCCACAGCCACAGCCCGGTCGGTCCCGCCGCAGTCCCCGCACCGGCAATCTACAGGGAGTAAACAATGTCGAGTCGTCAAGGGGCAACCCACCGGAGGAGATACTGCACTGCTGCCGAGTCACTTCGGTGGTGTTCAGTGGTGCCTGTTCTGATTCAACATACGCAGGACACCACCTACTAAGCCCCCCTACTGACGACAATAATTGCTTAGTCTCGGAGCCGGCGTGAGTGAGCTGTCCCTCCGGAGGGCGCCACTGCGTCCGTGCAAACGACAGCCCCCATGAATTTGCCTATATCTCTGACCCCAACGGAATCAAACCAAGGCCACAGACGTGGAGAGGACATCGGAAACTGAGGTCACCATGAGAGCAGGGCATGAAGGGCCACAGAATTTGAGACATTTTTTTATGCTGACTGATGAGAATGAGGATGATGAAGATGATGCTACGGATTTCCATTCTGGTCTGAGACTGCATGACAGGGCTGTACTCTACGCTTCCTTTCATAATATATCCCGGCGTCAACCAGGCCCGAGAGATACAGACACCTGCAATGTTGGTCAGGAAATTTGAGCAACACTCCCAAGACGCATCCATTAAGTGGACGAAACTCGACTGTGTGGTCCCAGTCTTCCCAGCTGAGCCCGTAGCTTTCTTTACCTTCTTTTCTTTCTGCGTATGCAGGCTGATACTCCTGCGGATACTCCCTGTATAGACAGGCCGTGGAGTTTTGTGTGTATGACCATTTTTCATCCTGCCATTAAGGCAACCATACGCCATCTTCGAGGAAGGTGCATGTTATGTGTAACGTGTCATCCATACCAACGGCCAAACTGGCCTTCTCTTCCGAAAGTTGATGATAGGATTTTACGTGTGTGCAAGATGTTGCGCATGCGTTCACACACGGAACCTCGGTTTATAGTCTCATTCGAAGGACTGTATGGGGAATGGAGTCCGAGCTAATGTTAACTCCGAGAGAAAAATCCCCCTGTACCGAAGTCCGGTGCTCTACCAACTGAGCTATTCCGACCCCCCGAGCCCGTAGCAAATTCAATTCTGGGTAGGAACCGGTCGGGGAAGAAAAATCCCACATGATGGGAATCAAACCCACAACCTCCCAGCCGGGAGTCCGCGACGCTAACCACTTCGCCACGGCGGCTGGTTTGTCTCTTTCTTGCCACGGGGACCGCAGTTTTGTAATTTTCATCCATATCTGTGGCCACTTGTGTTCAGATCTTAGTCGATGTGCTATCTGTGCATTGTTTTTCTAGAAGAAACTAACTACTCTCTCTATTGACAGTAGCGCGCGCGCGCGCGCGCGCACACACACACACACACACACACACACACACACACACACACACACACACACACACACACACACACACACACACACACGCATGAACGCACGCACGCACACGTGCACGCGCACACTTACACACACACACTCACACACACACACACACACACACACACACACACACACACACACACACACACACACACACACACACACGTACGCACAAATGCACATACGCACATACACATACGCATGCACGCACGTACACACACGCACACACACACACACACACACACACACACACACACACACACACACACACACACACACACACACACACACACACACGTGCACGCTAGCTCCCTTATCCCCTTGTCCTCGCTCCCACTGCCTACGGAGTTTCAATTTCAGTTTGATCAAGGCGACGTCGTTGCGTGTGGACTAATTCAGACAATGCAGACGCACTGACGCAAGTAAAGAAATAAACTCACCCGGATAAAAGATAGGGAAACGAAACGAATAAAAACAAACAACAAACAAACAAAACAACAACAGTCTCAACGGTGCAGTTGTTACGTCGCAAGCTGTCGGTGTGTGTGTGTGTGTGTGTGTGTGTGTGTGTGTGTGTGTGTGTGTGTGTGTGTGTGTGTGTGTGTGTGTGTTGGGGGGGGCGGGGGAGGGGAGCAGCGAGAGGGGAGGTGGGAAGAGGGGAGAAGAGGGGGGAATCTTTGTTTTGAATTTCATCAGGGCCGTTGTTTCTTCCACTGTCACCTAGTCAGTCCTTACAAAGACACAGAACTGTCACCTAGTCAGTCCTTACAAAGACACAGGACTGCACAGGACTGTCACGAAGCCAGTCCTTACAAAGACACGGGACTGTCACAAACCAGTTCAAACAAAGACACAGGACTGCACAGGACTATCACGAAGCCAGTCCTTACGAAGACACAAGACTGCCACCAAGTCAGTGCATAAAAGGACATAGGGCTGTCACGAACCCAGTTAATACAAAGACACACAGGGCTGTCACGAAGCCAGTTTATACAAAGACACAGGGCTGTCACGAAGCCAGTTTATACAAAGACACAGGGCTGTCACGAATCTAGTTAATACAAAGACACAGGGCTATCACGAAGCCAGTTTATACAAAGACACAAGGCTGTCACGAAGCCAGTTTATACAAAGACACAGGGCTGTCACGAAGCCAGTTTATACAAAGACACAGGGCTGTCATGAAGCCAGTTCATACAAAGACACAGGGCTGTCACGAACCCAGTTAATACAAAGACACAGGGCTGTCACAAAGCCAGTTAATACAAAGACACAGGGCTGTCACGAAACCAGTTCATACAAAGACACAGGGCTGTCACGAAGCCAGTTTATACAAAAACACAGGACTGTCACAAACCCAGTTTATACAAAACACAGGGATGTCACGAAACCAGATCATGCAAAGCACGGGGCTGTCACAAAACCAGTTCATACGAAACACAGGGCTGTCACGAAGCTAGTTCATACAAAACAGGACTGTCACGAAGCTAGTTCATACAAAACAGGACTGTCACAAAACCAGATAATACAAAACACAGGGCTGTCACGAAGTTAAATCATGCAAAACACAGGGCCGTCACAAAACCAGTTTATACAAACCGCAGGGCTGTCACGAATCCAGTTAGCAAAAAGACACAGGACTGTCACAAACATAGTCAATACAAAGGCACAGGACTGTCACGAACCTAGTTAACACGAAGATACCGGACCGTTAAGAAGCCATGTAGTATAAATACATAGGACTCTATCGGAAGCAATTCGTACAAAGGCACAGGATTACACATAGGACTGTCACGTGGCCAGTCCAAAGAATGACATGGGACTGACGGGAGTGCATACATACTGCGACACAGGACCGTCAAGAAACCACTCTGTACAGGACGATCACGGATCCAGTCCATATACGCTATGACACAGGACTATCATAAAGCTTGTCCATGCTTAATACAACACAGAACTGTCTAACAGAACAGTCTGTGCCTACTATGACACAAGACTGTCATAAAACCAGTCCATACACGCTGTCACACAGGGCTGATACGAAGCTAATCCATACAGATTGTAAGACAGAACTGTTTCTAAACCAGTCCGTACATGCTGTAACAGAGGACCATGAGAAACCAACACATACATACCATGACACGACTGTCTTGGAAGCCCGTCCACAAAATATGACACAGGACTGCCGCGAAGCCAGTTCAAAATACTACGACACCCGCCCTGAAAGCTATCAGTGCTCACCATCACACACGAGTCAACTGAAAACAGTCCACACTCGATATGACACAGGATCGTCTTGAACATGGTCATGCATAAGGGGCTGTCAGGAAACAGTACGTACAAACCCTGACCTGAGGACAGCCATTCCATACCACAACACTGGACTGTCGTGGAATCGATCGATACATAACACCAGCAAAACAATCCTGAAATCATTGAGAGACGAAAAAATTGCCTAATACGACCATGCATCTGTCTGCCATGCCTCTCTGTCCAAGACCACCCTACAGGGAGCAGTGAGGACAGGCTTTGGCAGAGAGAGGACGAAGACGTCAGGGGTGGACAGTGGTGCCTCTACCCTGTTGTTCATGACGGAGGACAGAAGGCTGTGACTATCCCTGACTGCCTGAAGTGTCCGGCACCGTACCTCTGCGACTTACCATCCTCAGTCAACAATGATGAAGACGAAAGTGATGATGATAACGACGACAATGACGACGATGGTGATGATGATTATTATGACGACGACGACGACGACGTTGACGACGACGATGACGACTATGGTGACGATACTGATAATGACAAATTCTTAATTGCGCGTCACTAATCTGGCGCAAATGGTGATGATGATGGTGATGATGATGATGATGATGATGATGATGATGATGATGATGATGATGATGATGATCATGATGATGATCATGATCATGATCATCATGATGATTAAAACTGATCATGATGACATAATGAATTGATAATATTGATGATGATGAAGACGATGGTGACGATGACGACGAGACGATGTTGATGATGACGACGACGACGACGACAACGACGATGACGACGACGACGATGACGTCATCATCATCATCATCATCATCATCATCATCATCATCATCATCATCATAATGATACACTCTGAACTGTACATCAGTAAATTCACCAAATACCTGTCTGTAGCAGAGTCACGAGACGATCAGTTCGTCAGTGTGTGCAAACACACAGACACGGCTGCCCTGGGAGATAGTCTGGCGTTAGAGTTCCATTGGCTGGTCCGGGGTTTTAACGTCTGTCTGTCATGGGGGGAACAGAGCGCCACTGGCTGTCCGCGAGATTGATCTGAGGTGCAGTCACCAGAGAAGGTGACAATGTGATCACACGCATAGGCCAAGATAACCACTGTGTGCCACAAGCCCTCCTCCCCCCTTCTCCTCCCTCCCCCATTTTCTTTCCCGTTCCCCCAAATCAGGCACGCGCGCACACGCTAAGACAGACAGATAGACATACGGACATCCAGACACACACACATACAAACATTCACACACGCACGCACGCACACACGTACGCAAGCGTGACCACACGCAACACACACTCTCATACATATACGCGCACGCAGGCACTCACTTACGCATTTACACACACGCGCGCGCGCGCACACACACACACACACACACACACACACACACACACACACACACACGCACACTCAGTCACTCACTCACTCACCCACACGCACGCACGCACGCACGCACGCACGCACGCACACGCACACACACACACACACACACACATACATACATAAACACACGCGCGCTTGTACACACACACACACAAACAACACACACACACACACACACACACACACACACACACACACACACACACACACACACACACACACACACACACACACACCACACACAACACACACACACACACACACACACACACACACACACAACACTCACACACACACACACACACACACACACACACACACACACACACACCACACACGCACTCATGCACGCACACACGCACTCACGCACGCACGCACGCACGCACGCACCACGCGCACGCACACACACACACACACACACACACACACACACACACACACACCACACACCACACCACACCACACCATACCACCACACCACACGTGGTGACGGATGTTGTAAAGAGGCTCGCGGCTTTTTGCCTTA
>JADBJO010015930.1:25000-42099 GCA_016801955.1 Conus betulinus | reverse complement strand
ACAGCGTTTGTTTAGGAAAGCTGCTTTGTTGCTGTTATCGTTCTCTTTTATATCAGCCCTGTAACCAAAGGCGATGTTTCCTTGATTCACGGTTTTATTATGGATGTTGATGTTATTGTCTTACTTTACACATTTGCCTCTGCCGCCAATAGCGGTGTTGTCTTTTATAGTGTCTTTTATTCCATGAAAACCTTGTTCAGAGATGTTCCGTCTGACGTGATCTTTGGGTTCTTGAAAGAGATTAACATTTTTCATCGGATCTGAGATTTTACAGTGGAAAAAAATTTTAAACAAAATTTGGGACGGGTTTTTTTAGAAGATGTATTTTAAAGAATTGTGTGAATGAATGACCTGTCAGTTGATTTTAACGTGGTGACAGCCCTGATTGGCCCTCTCTGGTCGGTTTGACTATAAGCAACATTAGCTTACCTTACCTTCTGTTATATCGGCCTCTGTCACCATTCTGTCCTATGAGCCTCTGTCGTTGACAGCGCTGTTTTCGTCGTACAGCAGTATTTTTCTATGGCTGTTATGCTGACGCTGTTGTCGCTGTATTTTATATTAGCCCTTATCATCAATAGCGGTCTTCCCCTTTCATTGTGTTGTTCATGGCTGTTTGCTGTTGCTGTTGCTTTCTTTGATGTTCGCCCATGTCGCCAGTGGAGCATGACTTTGGATTCAATACTGAGTGCTCTATGTCTCTCTGTCTCTGTCTCTGTCTCTCTCTCTCTCTCTCTCTCTCTCTCTCTCTCTCTCTCTCTCTCTCTCTGCAACATTGGCACGTAGAGGTGGTGGTGGATAGCGCCAAGCGTTTTTTTTTGTTTTGTTTTTTTTTCCCAGATCTTCTTTCAGTGTTTTCTTTAGATCATTGTTTTTTCTGTTTGATGCCTGCGGCTCTCTCTCTCTCTCTCTCTCTCTCTCTCTCTCTCTCTCTCTCTCTCTCTCTCTCTCTCTCTCTCTCTCTCATCTTCCCCTAATCTCTCTCTCTCCTCTCTCTCTCTCTCTCTCTCTCTCTCTCTCTCTCTTTCTCTCCTCTCCCCTCTCTCCCTCTCTCGAATTTGGAGGAACACGCTGTGCCCAGATGAGGAGTTTTTTTCACAATGTTTCAATGGTTTAGTGGTTTAGTTTATGTGTTCGTTTGATGTTGTTGTTGTCATTGCTGAAAAAAAAAGCTTCTTTATTAATGGATGATGTTGGACAATCTGATAATACTGATGCGATCTCTCCGTGTTCAGATCAATGAGTCCAGTTCAGCCTCTTTCTTTATTTGTTGTTGTTGTCGTTAATAACTTCCTTGAGTGGCCCTTGATACGTGACTTCAGACAACATAGAGCAATAGCTAGCAGCTTCATCCCTCCAGGTACAGAACTCGGTGCTTCAACGTTAGGCTAGCTTTCATCCATAGGTGACATGGCAGACACAAAACAGACAGAGACAGACAGACAGACAGACAGAGAAACAGAGAAGGAGGGTAGGGGGGAGAACTCTTTACGGGGATAATAAGCTTTGGTGACAACTGACCCCCCCCCCCCTCCCCCTCCCTCCACGTCAAAAACTACCCCACCACCCACCACCTTCACCCCACTCGGCAAAAAGCCCACCCGGCGAAAACCTCACCCGGCGAAGAGTTCAAGCCGCCAGTAAAACGGGTGGGCCATAGCTGAGGAAAGGTCGATATTGGTTTCTTTTCCATTGTTTTCAGTTTTCCTCTTTTTTCTTTTTTCTTTTTCTTTTTTCTTTTTCTTCACGAACCCCGGGCCGAAGTCGTCCAGCTCCAGCTCCACGAAGCAGTCCCGCCTGGCTCGTGATGGCTCTGTTCGCCGTGCAAGTACGGACTCTTCTGTGACTCCTGATCCTGACCATGCTTCAAGTAAACCGGTGAGATCACGGCCGATCACCGATGTTAAAAGACATTTTTACAATGTTATCATGCTTAACCACGAAGGTTGACAGCATGTCTGACGATGTAAAAGGAGTGAAGGACTCAGTCGACGGACTTAAAGGGGACATTCATGACATGAAAGAGACGATCAGTGAGCTTCGTCTTCAAAATGACAATTTGAAAGCAGAAAACAGCATGATGAAAGATAGAGAATCGTGCGTTTGGAAGAAAAAGTTGATGATCTGAAGGGCGATCAAAAAGGAATAATTTAATTTTTTATGGATTGCCAAGGAGGGAAGGAGAAACCAAACAGGACTGTGTGAACATGGTGCATAACCTGTTGACGGATGAACTGAAACTACCAAAGACCGTGGAGTTTGACAGAATACATCGCATTAACAATAAGCCTAATTCGCCTGTTATTGGCAGATGCACCTTTTACAAAGACAAAGAAGAAATTTTCAGAGCCAAAAAGAACCTTAAGAATACTTCAGTGTTTATTGGTGATGACTTCACTCAGAGAGTCCGTGACATCAGAAAGAAACTAGGACCACATTTAAAAGCTGCCAGAGACAACAACAAGAGGGCCACTATGATCTACGATCATCTCCTCATCGAGGGCAAGAAATTTGTTCTCGATGGGGATGATCAGTTAAAGGAAGTGAGATAAAGGTTTGGCCGGCCCCTGCAAACAAAGTTAAACTTCCACAATCCTAAAAGTCAAATTTCCCTGGTTGAGGATACAAAGGTATATAATGTTGACCAAACACCGGTTCCGAAGATAAAATGCGGAAACGCACGTGCTGGTGGCCGTGTGTCATGTTTACTGAGATCAGGTTGTAGGTGTGTACCGGAGAATTGTGAAATGCATGCTTGTTCTTCACGTGTTGGAATGATTTGTGACACCAGCCGTGACGAAGCACGTGAAAATGACAGGGAACAACACAATGGGGAAGAGAGAAGAGAAAAATATAACCAGTAGAGACATTCCGATGGACGAAAGTCTGAATGAGAGTACGAATGATAGCGAGTTTGAAAGTGAACAAAATGTTTGTGAAACACAGGTTAAAAATAAAGTACACTTGTTCTCTTTCCTTCATTGGAACGTAGATGGTCTTCTAGCTAAACTGACTGATCAACAGTTTTTATCGTATGTTTACAATTTTGATTTCATTTGTCTTGTTGAAACGTTCATGGAGAAAATAGATTCCCATTTGTTCCCCTACCATTCTGTCTTTTGTAAACCCGCGATTAAGCTGACAAGACGCGGGAGGAGATCAGGTGGAGTGGTATGCTTAATTAAAACTGAGTTGATGGCTTATGTATCTGAACTTACATGTGAACATGACAATATTATGTGTTTCTTATTAAAAAAAACTTTTTTTGGTTTTGAAAATAACGTTCTTTATGTGTGTACTTACGTGCCTCCAATAAATTCCCCATATTATACAACAGTTGAAATTGAAAACGGCATTGTTTGCCTTGAAGAGGTTATAACAGATAAGATATTATTGTATGACAACGTTGATATCCTTTTATGTGGGGATTTGAACGGCAGGACAGCCAACATTTTCCCTTTCAGCAATGATCAGTTTGATAGGTTCAGTTTTATGGATAAGAATGACAAAACAGATCTCATAAGATATTCTAAAGACTCGGAATTGAATGCTTATGGAAGAATGATTTTGAATTTATGTATTGCTTTTAGATTGTTTATCATGAATGGAGTATGTAATGGTGACCTTGAAGGTCATTACACATACATAACGGAAACAGGGAGTAGCGTGAATGATTATTTCTTAGTTTCTGAAGATCTGTTCGATATTATTAGAAATTCTTGCCGTTTGCATGTTTCTGATATGATTAATTCTGATCATCAACCATTGGAATTTTATTTTTATGCGAAGAATGATGTGTTACGCAATGACAATGATTGGCGTGATATACCTTATTTATTAAAAAAGATAGTTTGGAATGATGACTTTGCTGAACAGTTTCATAATAGCATGCATTCAAGAAATACAAAAGAAAAAAAACTTAATCAAGCCAGCATATTGATGGGTACTGACATTAATCAGGCATTACATTTATTTAATGAATGCATAAGAGAGCAAGCAGTATGTATGGAAAAGAAAATTTATACATGTCAGAAAGGGTCAGAAAAAAAGTGGTATGATGATGAATGTAAAACTTCTAAGCGCAATGCTAGAAAACTTTTAAGAGCATGTAGGAAATCATCCAGAAAAAATACAAAGTTGCCAGATACAAAGTTGCCACCAAAGGAGAATTCACCTGAAAAAGAGGCTAGGACAGCTTTTTGCAAAGAAAGAAGAGAATATAAAAAGCTGTTACAGAGAAAGAAAAAAAAGAATACAATAGAATTGTACTTGAACAATTGATTATGTCTGTAAATGACCAGAAAGAATTCTGGCAAAATATGGGGTAGAGTTTCTAATAAGAATAAGTTTCAGCCAAATCAGATCACAGTACAGGAATGTTTTCAACATTTTAAAAGGGTTCTAGAAAAACATGAGACTGACGGCAACAAATATATCTGTACAGATGCTTCTGATGTTTCAGAAAATTTTTCAGATATTGATAACGATGATCAATCAAGGAAATGGAAATGATGCACATGAGAATGATGATTATGATGATGTCAACTTTCTGAATCGGCCTATTTCTAAAGAAGAAGTCATACTCTCAGTGAGAAAATTGAAAAGCAAGAAAGCAGCTGGACCGGATGGTATAATTGGAGAGCTATTAAAAAAATCAGGGGATGATGTAATTGATTTCTTTGTAAAATATTTCAATGTTCTGTTTGACACAGGTCAATATCCTGATTTATGGAAAGAATCTATTATCGTTCCATTGTTTAAAAAAGGCAACATTAACGATCCAAATAATTACAGAGGAATTTCTCTTTCAGATATAAGTAGTAAAATATATAGCTCTATAGTTAATTCAAGATTACAGGAATGGGTTGAGCAGAACAATATTACCGGTGAATTCCAAGCTGGGTTTAAACAAAATTATTCTACAACCGATCACATATTTACACTTTTAGCAGTCATTCAAAAACAATTTTCATGTAATAATAGAAAACTGTATGTAGCTTTCATTGATTTCGAGAAAGCGTTCGACACAATTTCAAGAAAATTACTGTGGCCTATTTTGTTAAAGAATGGAATTAAAGGTAAAATTTACAGATGTGTTAGAAGTATGTATGAGGTTGTTAAAGCTCGAGTTCGTTGTGGTACACAGTACACAGGTTATCAATTGTACGAACGGTGTGAAACAAGGCGATATTTGTAGTCCTCTTCTGTTTTGTTTATTTATTACGAACTTGCGCTTGAAATTATGAATAATGGTAGACATGGTGTTAGTCTCAATATGGATATGATTGAATTGTTTATTCTTTTGTTTGCTGATGACATTATACTATTGTCAGAAACTGTGGTTGGATTGCAGACACAACTAAATAATCTTCATAAAGCTGCATGCCAGTTACAACTTAAAGTTAATTTAGAAAAATCTAGCATTATGGTTTTTAGAAAAGGGGGATACCTAGCGAGCACAGAGAGATGGTTTTACGGCAATGTTAAGATGAATGTAGTGAATTCATATCGCTACCTAGGTATCTTGTTTTCAACAAGACTGAGTTTTAAGCCTGCATGCCAAGATTTAGCGAACAAAGGGAAACGAGCTGCTATTCGCATTATTTGTAAGTTGAATCAGTTGAATAATAACTCTGTTAAATTATTCTTGAAGCTTTTCGATTCACAGATTCAATCTATGCTTCTATATGGTGCTGAGATTTGGGGTTTAGAAGATGCTTCATCAGTAATAGAAAGTGTTCATTTGTTTGTGTTAAAGAAGTATTTAGGGGTAGGTATCAAAACACCGAATGATCTTGTATATGGTGAATTAAATCGATTCCCCCCTGTTTATTAATTCTAGTGTTTCCTGTATTAGATACTGGTTGAAATTAACCCGAATGGAGGAGCATAGACTGCCATTCAAAGTATATAAAATGTTATTAGATTTGTCAAATAGAGGAAAAGTCAATTGGGCTCGAAAGTTCGGGATGTTTTGAATAGTTATGGCTTCTGTTATGTATGGGAAAAATCAAGGTGTAGGATGTATAAATTCTTTTATAAGAGAGTTCAAACAAAGATTAATCGATTGCAGGTGGCAAAGCTGGAATTGTCATATGGATGACAGTGACAGATTTATAAACTATAGAAAATTCAAGATGTCTCTCATGATCTAGAAACATATTTACTTTTGGATTTGAACATATTTATACGATACACACTAACAAGATTTAGATTTGGGATTTCTAACTTATCAGTGCATAGTTTCAAGATATAACAGGGATAACGAACGTGTCATGAAATGCCCATTGTGTAGATCTGTCACAGATGATGAAATTCACTTTGTTTTGTTGCCCTGCTTTTGATGATTTAAGACACAGTTTAATACATCCAAAATATTATAATAATCCTAGTGATTTCAGATTAACATTACTTTTAGCTTCACGAAAGACAGAAGTCGTTAAAAATTTTGCTGTATATCTTTACAAAGCCTTTAAGAGAAGGGAAATAGCTATATCTTGAATTATCAAATTTGTTGTCGTATGAATGTGAATTTGTTAATTGAGTCTATAAATGTGCGAATGCAATGATTTTCTTTATTGAATTTCCATTATTTTCCTTTGTAAGTTGGAAATTGGTTTTCAGTCTTGCATTTGACCTAGTTCTCATGCTTATAATGGGATGACAGTGTCATTCATATTTGTATCATATATTCATTCTATTGTTCACACCCCTTCAAATGGGGCTTTGGCCTTTTTGAAGGGAACGCACGCGATGTGCCTGGATGAATCGACTTGGGGTTGTTTCACGTGCCAAGGTGCAGTCGTTCCTTTCCTTTATTTTCGGTCTTTCGGCCGACCGCCAGGACCGTTCCATGTCTGTGGAAGGTGTTAAGGTGAAGTTAGTGAGGGAAAGTGGTACTTGTTTTACGAGATAAGATTTGTGTGTAACGTGTCTATGGCAACGTATCGATCAAAACGTGATGTGTCTTTCATGGCAGCAAGTACAGAGAGAGCTGGTGTGGGCTGAAATATTACATTGCAGAGGACAATGCTGTGTAATGCAATATTATGTAAACGACCATGTGCAATACAGCTCAATCAACACAATGCAATACAATACAGCACATTGCCACTGTGTGTGTTTTTTGCGTGCGAATGCGTGTGTGTGTGTGTGTGTGTGTGTGTGTGTGTGTGTGTGTGTGTGTGTGTGTGTGTGTGTGTGCCAGACAGACAGACATACAGACAAATAGCCAGGGACAGATGGATGTTGTCATATTCCTGACTCGTTTTCACTCATTAAATCATGTTTTACACAATGACCCTTTGAAGACAACGCCATGGCCCTAGTATCCCAGCGGTTCCACCAGAGAGTCTATCATATACGATTGTAATATTGTATTGTAATATTGTATAGTAAGTAAAGTAACTAACAGGCTACGACTGTGATGTTGCTTTGAATAAAAAAAAAAACACATAGTGACTAAATCGGCTAGTGTTCGCACGACCAGAACATCACAACAGTGAACTGACAAAACAAGAGCCACTGGGTTTAATTCTTTGTGGTTATGGTGTTTTCTTCATTGATTCATTACTCAGTACCCTGCTTTCTGCCCTGTAATAGATTTCAGTGCATCACATCGACGTATTCTAATGCTGTCACATCCAGCTTCTTACCAACGGTAATCTACTTCATATATCCATCAGCTTTAAATTATGCGCAGTGTGGTCTCAAAACTTAGCGGATGTGGTGTAGCGTACGTATATGGACTAGTCCGCACACACAGACACCTCCTTGATGAAACTGAAACTGACACCAACGGTAGAAACCAGAGCTGCCAGAAAACCCTCAGCATCCGGTTTGGCGTCTCGTCAACACGCTCACCCCAACACCAGTGAACACAATGGACCATGCCAATTGTTCCCCAAAGTCCAGCCGAGAGTGTTCTGTCAGCCTCATTAGACGAATCCTTGACTAGCGCCCATTATTTTCCTCCCTGTGGGTGTGGTGGGTGTGTGTGTGTGGGGGGGGGGGGGGGGGGGGGGAGAGAGGAGGGGGTGTCAAGGTGACTCATGGGTCAGGGGTCAAGTTGCAATACGTGCAGAGGCTGAATGATGTCTCAATGACTGTGCCACGCGAAATGAAAAGAGTCACAACAGGTTCCAACGACAGGTCCACTTCCGTCGTCCGCCGCGGTGCTTCCTGTGTTGATTATGGCGTCCTGCTGCTGTCAAAATGCATGTTTGAGTCTCTCACTCTTTTTTTGCTTTGTTCTCTTCTGGTCATTTTTCGTTGTTTTCTCTCTCTCTCTCTCTCTCTCTCTCTCTCTCTCTCTCTCTCTCTCTCTCTCTCTCTCTCTCTTCTTTTTTTTTTTTTTTTTTTTTGTTTGTTTTTGTTCAGAACCTTTTTTTTTTCTTGTTCTTTGTTGTATGTTTCTCTCCGTTAAAGAGGTTTTGTTTTCATCTCTGCGTTCGTGGATTCCTTTGTCTTTGTTTGTTCATTTATTTATCAGCAAGACAGACAGACAGGCATTCAGGCAGACAGAGAAAACAGACGAGTGAATGTTCTTTCTGACTGAGTTGAAAAAAAAAAACGGAATAGGCACTGGGTGGGTCTTCTACATTTGGCCGTCAAGTAAGAAAAATGAAGATGCTTTACAAAAACGTGATGACATTTTTAACATGCACTTCGAAAATTCGAAATACTGAAATGAAAGTCATCAATACAAGGGACCAAGTTTTCTTTTACGAACATCAAGCTAAATTAAAAAAAAAATACATGTTAAGAAAAGGTCAATATATACTGGACTGGAGAGAGAGAGAGAGGAGAGAGAGAGAGAGAGAGAGAGAGAGAGAGAGAGAGAGAGAGAGAGAGAGTTTGTGCATTACGTCATAATGAACCGGTAAATTATCTTACAGTGAACCTACAAAGTCCTGTGAATAAATAACTGTGAATGACCTAGTGCTTTTAAAATTTGACTTACTAAGAGTGACGTGTAAACCAAATGAGGTAGAAATTTGTTTCCACAATATACCGTGCACCAGACTGTTTAAGAATTAAGACCTCAGTTTGAAATATGTATGTTGGGAAAAGATATAATCAGAGAGACAAACAGACAGACAGACAGACAGACAGACAGACAGACAGACAGGCAGGCAGACAGACAGACAGACAGACAGACAGACAGACAGACAGACAGGCAGGCAGACAGACAGACAGAGGCATAGATAGACGCAACTAGAGAACCAGACAGCACGGAGAGTACTCATGCCATCGAGGAGCTTGGAAAGTGAAACTAATTGAAACAGTAAAGTTAATAATCATCCGGATTTGTCTCTTTTTCTTTTCAAATAATACTCTGTCAGAAAGGGCTATTCTCATTGTTATTATTATTATTATTGTTGTTGTTGTTGTTGTTGCTGTTGTTGTTGTTATTATTATATTATTATTATTACTATTATTATTATTATTATTTCATCATCATCATCATTGCTATCATTGCCATCATCATCATCGTCATCATCATCATCGTCATTATCATCACTATTGTTATTAGTAGTGCAATTATTATCATTATTAGTAGTACGATTATTACTATCGTTATCATCAATGTTACCAATAAGAGTATTTACATAGCGCCTGTCCACGGTTAGAGACCAAGCCCAAATCGACACTAGGGTAAGGCACAGTGCAGTGAGGAAAGAGCCACTGACCGCAGGGAAAGTCCTGTGGACAGCGGTAAAGACAGTAGCCCGGTGTAACGAAAAGTTTAAACTCCCCGAATGGTTTAACTCCCAGGGAGTTAAACTGTTCATATGTAAATTTTAAACTCCCCGGGAGTTAAACTAGAATGACTCCCATCCTGTGCCGAAATAATTCCACTCAGTAAAACTTCAAAAATGTTCTAAAATCTTTTTTTTGTGCAAGTCTCAACAATTCTTGAAAACATTAAGGGGGGGGGGGGGGGGGGGGGGGGGGGGGGGGGGGAGTCATTCCATCAGACTTAACTCCCACCCTGTAACAGAATGACCCCCTGGGAGTTAGTCTGTACTATACTATATCCAGATTAACTCCCGGGAGTTAATCCAGGCGTGTAAAAGTTTAACTCCCTGCCCACTAAGGGGAGTCAGTTTTTCACAGTTTAGAGTAACTCCCCTGGGAGTTAATATGTACACATGTTTTCTGACTCCCAGGGAGTTACTTTGTAACCGAGGGGGGGTTAATCTGATCATGACTAAGATGAATCCCCAGCCACCTGTTCCCAGGTGTCTTTCTGTAAGAGAATGGAGAAGGGGACTTTATGTTCATGATCATCATCATCATAGGGAAAGGAACTGTCCGTGTACATATTCATGTGCTCATCTATGCATGTCCTTGATATTTACTATGCCTTTTTGTATATAATCTGTATGTAAAGTCTGTATATACATGAATTAATGGTTTGATGCCTTTGGTAGAAATACTGTACCTTCAGTCAACTGTACTTTCAGTTCTTTGGCGTTCTCTCTCTCTCTCTCTCTCTCTCTCTCTCTCTCTCTCTCTCTCTCTCTCTCTCTCTCTCTCTCTCTCTCTCTCTCTCTCTCTCTGCTCTCTATCTCATAGTCTATGCGACTATCAAACAGTCACCCTTAGGGCCATTACACTCAAATGGTGTAGAAATGGGGGGGGGGGGGGGGTGCCTGTTTTTGTACAATTTGTACAAGAGGGTGGCTGCTTGAGACCGATGTAATGAAGTTGTCAAGTAACTCGTCACAGGTGTGGTGTTGTGCGTGTGCCAAGCTAAAAATGAAAGTCGGCCAGCCAATCAGAAAAACACACATTTTTCAATAAAATTCAGGACACGTGACTAATTCACAGAAACCAATAATATTGAAGGAAACAATTCTACCTGAGAAGTCTTGATCTGGCAAGTTAGTGTAAGAACACACACACACACACACACACACACACACACACACACACACACACACACACACACACACTAATATATAAGATGCATGGGTGGTAGCGAGGTGCGGGGAGTGGGTGGTGGGTGGGGGAGTCATTCTGGTGGTATGTCAGAATAACTCCCCTGGAGTCAAACTGAAATACAGAGGGAGTTTGTATTTTTTTTTTAAATTCTAGTTTAACTCCCATGGAGTTACAATTTACAAATGAACAGTTTAACTCCCTGGGAGTGAAACCATTCGGGGAGTTAAAAACTTTTCGTTACACCGGGATTCTCTTCAGAGAGCCTATCGACCTCATGGCGAAAGCTGGGCCGTGCCTGCAGTTCTATTGTCGAGTGAGGCTGCGGGATGCACACGGCGGTTGTTGGACGGTGGCGTTTTTTCGCCGGTGGGATCAGAAGTCGTGAACTATGGGCTGGTACACTCATGGAGACGCTCCCGTGGAGGTTCTGTCGTGTCTCATCCAGCGCCCATACACAATGGCATCCGCCAGGGAGCAGTTGTGTCCCTTGACGTCTTAATGGAAAGCCCTGTGTGTGCCTGTACTCTATGTGACACAGGCTTCCAAGGGTGGTGCAGGATTGCTCCCAGCTGGTTTGTTCGGCAGTTGAGGACAGTACGCATCTTTGGGTGTATCTTTTTATACTCCCACTTCTTATACAAAAGGGGTACTTTACAATGGGAACAAAGATGTGCTGTCTGTGTGTCTGTCTGTGTGTCTGTCTGTTCGTCTGTCTGTGTGTCTGTCCATGGTCAAAATGTGTTCCACTCGCTCCAGACAAAAACCTCTGGGCCGATCATTCTGATAATTTGTACGTATGTTCGTTATGGGTCACGGATGATGCCCGATGTTGTAATTTACCAGAATAGCCATCACTAATGGCTATAAATGATAATTTAAAAAAAATCAAGTCCAATAAGGGGAATAACCACCGCGCTATCGAGTTTTGTTTTCCACTAACTGGACATGGTCTCCCTTCTTTGTCACTGTACTGGGAGTACGTTTATATGCTTTGCATCTTGTTTCTTTTTCTTCTATTATTATTATTATTATTATTACTAAGAGTTCTTACATAGCGCCTACCCTTGCTTAGAGACCAAGCTCAACGTGCTTTGATCCACGCTCTCGTTTATACAGTATCTCCCTATCTGGGTAGAACTGACTAAAGAATTGCCTGCTGGCGCTCCATTCAGTTGTTCACCGTGTCATTCAGTCAATATCAGTCGCTCAGTTTTCTTCCTTCATTCTTCCGATTTTTCACGCAGAGTGCATGCTATGTGTAACGTGTCATCCACACGAACGGCCAAACTGACCTTCTCTTCCAAAAAGTTAACGATGGGATCTTACGCAAGTTATGCAAGACATCCATGCGTTCACACACAGAACCACGGTTTATAGTTTCACTTGAAGGACGTTTTTTTTTAAAATGGAATCAGACTCAATGTCAGCTCGGAGGGATAATTCCTCTTGTACCAAAATTGCCCGGCAGTAATTCGAACCCACAACCCAGGATCAGCAGGATTAGTAGTCTGGTGCTAGCGTTCTACCAACTGAGCTATTCCAGACCTGGTCACGTCTGCCTGACAGCAGACAAGTACTCTGTAGGACCTGGCCTGGTTCCGTACTGTCCACAATACAAGGACCCGAGTGTGACTGTTCGTTGATTTGGCTAGCAGGTCACACGCCACCAATGAAAGTCACCATCAAAACTTCGTGATCATCACTGTCGACCCTTCTGGTTCATCAAACTCCTCTCTCTCTCTCTCTCGCTCTCTCTCTCTCTCTCTCTCTCTCTCTCTCTCTCTCTCTCTCTCTCTCTCTCTCTCTCTCTCTCTCTCTCTCTCTCCCCCCTCTGTGGATTCGTAGTAGAGAGAGAGATTGCGCGTGTGTGTATGTGTATGTATATACGTGTGTGTGTGTGTGTGCGCGCGCGCGCGCGCGCGGACAGAGATGTCAACATAGTCTCAAAAACAAAATTTGAAGAAAAAATAGAAACACTCTGCATTAGAAACGTCAGCCATATTTGATCATTCTGATGAGCTAGTCTGTCTTTCCATCTCTGTATAAGGAGGCGTTGTGTCAAGAAAAAGGGATGTCACTCTGAATATGCAGACCTTTTCCTCCACCTCATTACCCCCCCCCCCCCCACCACCACCACCACCACCACCACCACTCACCACCCACCCCCGCTTCTTCTCTCATGCGTCTCTTTATAATTCTTGACCCCACCTCCCAACAGCTCCTGTTTGTTGATGTATTTGACCCATTCCACCCCCCACCCCCGTACCTAACTCCCTCTCCAAAATATATTCATATACAAACTCATTGATCTCATTTTCTCTTCTTGGAACTATCAAACATAGATCTTGATGCATGTATAAACAATAACAGCAACAGTGACAACAACAACAATAATAACAACAACACCAACAACACCAGCAACAACAAGCAGCGACGATGACGACAGCAACAGCAACGAAAACAAACAAGAAGATCAATGCAATCATCAGTCAACTACAACGTAGGCTCAGACAGAACCATTCAAGATGTGTTTCTTCGTATGACCCCCGGAGTGTGTGCATTTCGCGCGTGCGTCCCAGACGACGCGCAAATGTTCCAGAACAGCATGACACACACACCGACCATAATCCTTAAAGATAGCGTTGCCATGACGACTGAAACCCTAGACTAAGCTTTGGTGATGCTGGTTGCTGGTTTCCAACGGTGACTTGGAAGGGTTGGGAGGGTGGAGGAAGGTGCAAGTGTATGAGAGAAGGTGTGGGAACTAAACGGGAGACAATGAAAGTGGTGCTGGTGACCATGGAAAAGGGGGAGCTGGGGGGGGGGGGCGGAGGCGAGGAGGGGGGAGGCAGGCAATTGTCTGGTACTTTTTCTCTCTTTCCTTTTTACCAACTGTGGGTTTTTAATGTAACATTTGTCGGTGAATGTTTTGGAATATCAAAAAAGCTTTTAGTATCTATAATGATGATGATGATAGCAGTAGTAGCAACAGCAGTAGCAGTACTGACGCAGTAAGGAAGCAGTAGCAAAAGAAAAAAAAAAAAAAAAAAAAAAAAAAAAAAAAAAAAGAAATAATAGTAGTAGTAATAGCAGCAGCAGCAGTTATAATAGAAGTAGTTGTTGCAGCAGCAGCAGCAGCAGCAGCAGCAGCAGTTGTGTGACATCAACAACAAAAGTAGTAGCACAGTCAACAGCAGTAGCAGTGGACGTAGTCAGCAGCAGGACCGGCTGTCGCTGTATTATTAGTTGAAGCAGAAGCTGAACACAGAGTTGTTATAATATGAGCAGTAACAACAGCAGCAGTAACAACATCATCAGAAGAAGCAAAAGCAGCAGCAGCAGTAGCAGCAGCAGCAGCAGTAGTAGTAGTAATAGTAGTTGTTGTAGTAGTAGCAGTAGTTGTCGTTGTAGCAGTAGTAGTAGTAACAGTAGTAACCGTAGCGGTAGCAATAGCGGCTGCAACAGAAGCAGTTGTACAAGTAGCAGCAGCCAGCAGCAGCATCTGTAGAAGTAGTAGTAGTAGCAGCAGCAGCAGCAGTATCGGTGGTGATATGGTGGTCGTCGTGGTCGTAGTAGTAGCAGTAGTAGTAGTGTGGTGGTGGTGGTGGTAGTGATGGTAGCAGAGGTAGTAGTAGTAGCAGTATTAACAGCAGCAGCAGCAGCAGCAGCATGAGAAAGAGTAAGTACAGACTCAGTTCTGTGGCGGCAGAAGAAACAGCGACAACAGCGGTAATACAAGAGCTGTAAACGCCGTGCTGACAACTGGTGGAGATCGTCGTCCTTGTAAACGTCGCTCATGATCAAGTAGTGGGAGCTTTATGGTAAGTCTGGAGATCCATGGGGAGAGAGAGAGAGAGAGAGAGAGAGAGAGAGAGAGAGAGAGAGAGAGAGAGAGAGAGAGAGAGAGAGAGAGAGAGATTCACCAAGGAAGCGCCCTGAGTGTGAACCAATCCGTATACGTTGCATCACATCTGCTAGGACGAGAAACCAAAGTGTTGGAGCAAACAGCTGCATACGTAATAAGTTAAAAGTAAACCAGAAAGGATTCTGGAAGAGGGCCTCATCATCATCATAGGCACTGGCCCTGTGTCAAAAGGGCCATTAGGTCTCATGAACCAGATCAGGCAGGTGCGTAACTTACACACCAGAGACAGGCACACACACACACACACACACACACACACACACACACACACACACACACACACACACACACACACACACACACGCGCGCGCGCGCGCGCGCGCGCGCGCGCACGCACACACAAACACACGGACATACACACTCACTCACACACTCGCTCAGAGAGAGAGAGAGAGAGAGAGAAAATCACATAATCTACGTGCAATATTCCAACGTCACAAGAACATAAAATATCACTTCTCTTGAAAATAACAAGAAAACTGGAAGGAACGGAAGAATCATTTGAGTGGCCCCTCACATTTCCTTTGGTCTTCCCTCGTTCCGCAGCATCCCCTTAAGTCGTGCGTGACAAGGTCAATTACTTGACTGGCCGCAGCAATTTCGCCAGTTCTGCACCCAGCGATGGCCCCATCTGCAGACGGAGTCAGAGGCCGCCTAGCAAACAGGCCCCTCTAGACATTGACGTGTATGGGAGTACAGTAGCATCAAAAGGCGAGAATAGTTGTCTTCAGAAGGAAATCACTTTATTATCGTTGACAAAAACAGCGGAAAGGGGGAGGAAACAATATTGTTATCGCTGTTGTTCTTGAAGCATCTCATTGTTCTTATGGATCACAACTTTTTTTTTTGTTGTTTTCCTTCAATTACGTGATAACTTTTTTCCAGTTTTCGTTTGTTTGTTTGGTTTGGTTTGCTTGTTTTGTGTGTGTGTGTTTTGTTGTTGTGTTTTTTTTTTTTTTTTTTTTTTTTTTTTTTTTTTTTGGGGGGGGGGGGGTCTCTCTCTCTCAGGATTGCAATTGTTCTGAATTTTTAGTAAAATAACCAGTATCCCACATTTCCTGAGAAAAACGAGTGTCATCTCAATAGAAACGGCAGTAACAGGGAAATCAGTGATGATCACCATTTTGTCCTTAACATTTCATGAGCACTGGTATAACTGGTATTGCTGCACAGACTGCCGGTGAGAACAGGCAAAACGCAACTCTTCCTTGTTTGACAGTTTTCTCTATTCATAATTACTGTTTTCCTCCGCGAAAATAGAGAAAACTATCGCGATCTTTAAGGAGAACAATACTATAACTGTCCTCCATGTTAGGGTTAACAACGACCACTGTTCTCCGAGGGGAAAACATAGAAAACAGTTACCATCCCAGAGAAAACAATTCCTATCCCAAAGAAAAACAGTTATTACCTCAGGGGAAAACAATTACAATCCCAGAGGAAACACTTATTATCCCAAGGAAAACAGTTATCCCGAGGGGAAACAGTGATTATCTCAAGGAAAACGGTTATCCCAGGGGGAAAAGTTATTATCCCAAGGAAGACAGTTATTATCCCAGGGAAAGCAGTTATTATCCCAGTGAAACAATTATAATCCCAGCGGAAAACAGTTGTGCTTTGGATTCGCTCTTGAGAGCACATAAGACCGTATGGCGAAAGCTTGGCTGTGTCTGGAGTGGCACTGTCTTCATCTGTCCTTGGGCAGGGGTGGTTGGGTCTGTGGGGTGTGCTCGACAGCTGGAGGGTGGTGTTTTTCGCCGGTGGGGCTGTGCAGTCATGAAACACGGGCTGGTACACCCATGGGGATGCTACTTTAAGGCTGTTATGAGTTGCATCTTGAGTCTGATTTACCTCTGCTCAGGAGCAGTTATGTCCCTTGATATCTTAATGGAGTGTCCTGCGCGTGCCTGTACCCATTGTCAACACAGCGCAGGCCTCCAAGGGTGGTACAGGACTGCTCAAAGGGCAGGTGAGGGCAGTGCTTCTCTGGGTCCTCCCCAGCACCTTCGGGTGTTTCTTTTTCTTCTAATCCCAGGGGAAAACAGTTGTGCTTCTCAGGGATGACAGCGTGACACTGATCTCCTGAATGATTCCAGAGAGCTATAGTCGGTCAGGAAATACAGCTATAGTCGGTCAGGAAATACAGCTATAGTTAGTCAGGAAATACAGCTATAGTCGGTGAGGAAATACAACTATAGTCGGCCAGGAAATACAGCTAAAGCTA
>JADBJO010015930.1:17500-22500 GCA_016801955.1 Conus betulinus | reverse complement strand
GGTTGGAACACCACAGAATTATGGACTGTGGTGTGTCTCTATCTGACGCCAAGAGCACAGACATAATCAGCCGTGTCTCCCTGATGAGTCCGATCCAGCGGACGAAAGGCCTCGGAGCAGGCGATACATACAGATCTGCGTTCAAGAGGGATTGCGATAGTTTCCTCATGCAGCTAGTGAAGGATGTTCGTATTTATGATATACATTTTCCCATTTACTTCGTCTTCAATTTTTTTTTCCCCTCTCAATTTCAAATCTTTGCCAAGTCATTACCATAATGATGGAAGAATTGTTAACCTGCACTTGTTTTCCCCACTACTTAATTGTTCAGCATTATATATATATATAAATGCTGAACAATTAAGTAGTTGGGGAAAACAAGGGCAGGTAACAATTCTTCCGTCATATACTAAGGACTAGGCAAAGATTTGAATTTTTTTTAAAAGGGGGGGGGGGTGGGGGGCTGAAGATGAAGAGAATGGGAAAAATATATCATAGATATGAAAACCCTTCACTAGCTGCATGTGGGAACCCATCATAATCCCTCCCGAAGACAGATCTATATGTATTGCCTGCTCCTAGGCCTTTCGTCCGCTGGATCGGACTCATCAGGGTGACACGGTGTGTCTATGCTTTTGGCGTCAAATAGAGACACACCACAGTCCGTATTTCTGTGACGTTCTCACCATCAAGGATTCAAAAGAAGAATCCAACAGCACCCAGAAGCAGCCAACGAAGGGTAGTAAAATGAAAAAAAAAAACGAAAGTGTATACACATATTAAGCAAAACAGATTTTTAAAAAAGGGGAAGAGAAAGAAAGGGACTCTAGATGGAGAGAGAGAGAGATAGCGGGGAGGGAGGGGGGGGGGGTTGGGAGGGGCAGCGAGAGTGTGGAGGTGATAGGATAAGAATGAAAAGGGGGGGGGGGGGGGGGGGGGGGGGGGGGGGGGGGGGGACTGGAATAATTGTGACTGCTTCGTTAAGAATGATTCAAGGTCTTTGATTGCTCGTGTTGGCTTTGTCGTTGTTTGCTTGTTTTTGGTTGTTTTTAGTTTTTAACGAGATCAACAGGAAGACGTGTAGTTCAGTTTACTGCCATCCTCCTAACCCCATCCCTACCCGTTCCTCATGTCCCCAAATGGCCGTATTGTGTCACGAACATTTGTGTTCACTTTTGTCTGAGAATCATCTTCTAGTGGAAAAATAGCGACTGATTATTTTCGCATCACGCCCAGTTAACCACGAAGGTCATCTAAGGGCCGAACTGCTAAACAAACGTTGCTAACATCAATGGATACTAATTCATGATAACGAAAATTATGATGATGATAACAATGATGACGACGATGAAGATAAATCATGCAGACAGACAACGATTATGTGTGATGGTGATGATTCCTACCATGTTATGCCAGCCAGAAAGCCTTACGTCATTTCCGGGAGGTGTCTGGCGCCATCTTGGCACGGGTTTCTCAAAGGCCTCACACTCACTCCCTGACCCAGCCTCCCAAAAGACCTGCTTCAGCTGGCGTAATCACTTACGTTATACCCGGGGCTCTGTCACCAGTGACGTTGACGCCGGCACCCATTAGCTGATGACTTCCGTGGTGCTTCCGGGCTTTGGAAACTATGCAGGACGTTTCATGACTACAGGATGCATCACCTGACTGTGCTCTATTAGCATGGCCTGTGACTGCATTTTCGAAGCTCCCCCCCCCCCCCCCCCCCCCCAACCCCTTCTCTACTCAAAATGCCGACATTCATTTAATGATATGCGACTTCATTTTGTCCAGTTCTGTGGCGAGCAACTGGTCTGGTGGACATTGAGACTCTATGATTGGGAGGAAAAGGGTATTTTGGATTGAGTGTTCATTTCACGTGGCATGTTACTGAGACATAACCCCTTTCAGTATATCCTGTCCTGGAGTTTCAACTTTTCTCCATCACCTGCGGATTTTCTCTTTTATTTGCGTGTGTATGTGTGTGTGTGCGTGCGTGCGTGCGTGCGTGCGTGCGTGCGTGCGTGTGTGTGTGTGTGTGTGTGTGTGTGTGTGTGTGTGTGTGTGTGTGTGTGTGTGTGTGTGTGTGTGTGTGTGTGTGTGCACATGCGTGTGTGTGTTTGTGTGAGTGTGTGTGTGTGTGTGTGTGTGTGTGTGTGTGTGTGTGTGTGTGTGTGTGTGTGTGTGTGTGTGTGTGTGTGTGTTCGCTCGCATATGTGTGTGTGTGGTCTTTGGTCCTCAGCTGAGATTCACCATCGGTGAGAGTGTTACATCTGCGATCGTTTTGAATCCCACCATGAAGGTAACCACATGCCGTCCTCGGGAGGCGAGGAGAATTCAATACAAAAGTGTCAAGGATAGGTAACAACTGGGTTAACACGTACTTAACATTTTGCGATCTGCGACAAAGCTTTCAATACGTAGATATCTAAAAACAAACAAACAAAACCCGACTGGCTCTTTCCTCATAAGCTGCTTACTTTGATTCCTGTATGATCTTCTTCTGTAGATTCCTTTATCACGCACACAAAAGATCAGAATTTGAATACAGTCCTCTTTTGTGTGTAAGCGCACGCGCACGCGCACGAGCAAGCTCACGTGTTGTGTGTGTGTGTGTGTGTGTGTGTGTGTGTGTGTGTGTGTGTGTGTGTGTGTGTGTGTGCGTGCGTGCGTGCGTGCGCGCGCGCGCGCGCGTTGAGAAAGAAGAAGAGGGGCTACGAGGGAGGGTGAGTTGGTTGTTGATTATTTTCTACTTACGGTCTACTCGGATTCTACCATCATGAGTCAGTTTCTGTGTCATTTTACATTCTACAGACAAGCCAAATACGAAAATGCAAATTCAGTAACAGAGAGTGCATAATTCAGACAGTCTGAAAAGACTAGAATAAATGCTCTGTGTACCCTGTTGACTTGCGCGTTCTGTGTAGCAATATTCAAGATCTAAAAGCCATACCTGTCTTGGCTTAATATTAGTTTGTGGATGTACGTTTCTTTCGGTGACGTCGGTGCCGCTGTGTGTACATGTTATTTGAAGGTTTATCGTCAAGTTTGAAACTTCCCTTTGCTTTTTCTCCTGTTTTATTTTTTATTTAGGGGAAAAGAGGATCGAAGAATAATTTTATTGTGTTTCGTGTGTTATGTACATACGTGATAAATGAATATCTACCGTAAGCGAAAACAACCAACCAAACAAAGACGTGTTCTTTAGAAACAAACCCATCACCGACAGCCTGTGGTAATCACCGACTTCTGCCTTTGAGAGCACAATTTGTACGCCTGGCTTCAGACGACTTTCGTCCTGTGGTCGAGACTCGTCAGAATACCCGGCCTGGTAGTGATGGTTCACCCACGGCATGTAACCAGAGCCATACGATCTACAATTCAGTTGGAAGAGACAGAGAGAGGATATGGGGAATTTACCACCACGGGAGGAACTCCCAATAAAACAGTTAATTAAAACAGGTAACGAAAGGTTCAAGAGACCAGAAAAAATACTATGCAGAATTAAGTGGTCAGCTTTTTAATTAATGTGAAAAAGGAAGTCTTTGAGGCTTACAGTTGAAGATACAAGAAAAACCAAAGAAGGGCAACAGCAAATTCTTTAGCATTGCTTTTCAGTCACTGAAGTACTGGCACTGCCAGTGGCTAGAAGCTGCATAAAACAGCAGTTTACGTCTATGTCCGGTAAGCGGCAACCCACCATTGGTTCACTACATCAGTGGCATCGAAAAATATTTTGCCTTGGATGGGGGATGGTAGAGGGTGGGTGGCAGCTTGCACTGTCAAGCATTTAAGCCAAAACATCACCGAGTTCCTCAGATTTTATTTTTTATGAAAGCGGTAGCTTGGGGTCTCTTGGTACCAACACCATCGTACATCATCAAATGGAACCAGCTAGAAGGGCTCTCAGGGGGGCGCAGACTTCCAAAAATTGAAAGGATCCTGGTTCTGCCCTTTGATTCAAATCCTCATCACGGATCCGAATGATTTTTAATGGTTCATCCATGGGCCTAGCCCCACCTTACCACCAACGTTTGGATACAACCGGTTCTATAGGTCTTGTATTGATCCTGGACATGCCTTTTAATACCAGAATTTCATGGGAACGTCCCCTGGTCAGATTCCATCTTTATACCAAGTTTTGTTACAATCAGTTCAGTATTGGACCTGTCCCTGAAAAAAAAAAAATTACAGGAAGGTAACACTTGTTTTCGGTTGCAATTACAGTCACCTTTTCTGTTTATGGATCAAACAAATAAAACTAGAGAGTCAAACACTTGGTTTGAATTCACGCCACCATGACGATCGGAATATTGACTGTCTGCGTGACAGGCGCACCCTTTCACACTCATACTTTGGCATTTTGATGGAGCTGTTAAACTGACGGATGGGGCAAAATTGCTTCGGCCGTGCCCACCAGCGGCGTCTGTCTGATGAAAACGGCGGAGTCACTCTCGCTGAACGTGTGCATCCAACACAAATTACCTCCCTTGCAGATTCCCGAACATCGTTTATTTTGCTGACTGTCAAATCAACCAAAAGACACGGGGTAAAACATGACCTTTTTGGCCAGGGCGACGTGTAGTGGAGGAAGACAAGTGTAGGTAAACAGTTCTTCTGTCATTAAACTAACTTCTAGCCAATTCGTTTTTCTTTTTGAAAAAATCCAGACTTCCTTTCCCTCAAAACGAGTGGATGGGGTTTGGTGATAAAAAAACGGTTGTTATTGGCAGAGGGGGATGACACTCACAGAGGGAAGCGAATATTCCAGTCTAAATATTTTTTACAAAGTCGTTCTATGACAGCACATTAGAGCCATTCAGTTCTGTGTTGTGGACAGAATATTTCAGCCTAGAAGCCAGGTTGGCAAGTTGACTTTCGTCTGATGCCTAAGACCCGTCAGGAATGATATCTTGATATTCAACCACATCTTACTCTCTCTACCCCTGATGCAGGAGGATTTTTGTGACAACGTCTTGTCCAAACGGTTACTTGCGTCG
>JADBJO010015930.1:0-2500 GCA_016801955.1 Conus betulinus | reverse complement strand
ATTGAAATTCCGCTGCTGACAGACATTGGTGGGAATTTTATGTGGTTTTTTCCTACAGACTGGAGAAGACATATTTGCCGGAAAAATCCCTCGTCGGTTTCGTATTTCGCATTGAGTCCGCGATATTTCGCACCTTGTTTTGAGTGTTTGTTTGTATTCCGGCATCTCGTCACTGACGCTGAAATCCGTTTCCGTCCCCTGAGATTCCGGTCGTTCTCCCCGAGGAGAAAGCGTCGTATTCGTACAGCGCCACCTATGTTTTGTCTGTGTCTGCGTGTGTGTTGTTTTCCTGTCCAACTGAATTGTCATATATGCAAAACTTTTGCCAGGGTTAAATCCCTGGTCGCCCAGGGTTAACTCCCGTGTCCCCTACGGTTAACTCCCTTGTCGACCAGGGTTAACGGTCCCCTTGTCCCCAAGGGTTAACTCCCTTGTCGCCAAGGGTGGTTCGTGTCAACTAAAGAGCAGCTGTATGCGCGCGGGGACTTGGGTTTATCCTTTTGGTCCGGAAGTAGAAATAAGTAAATAATTGAATCAATAATAAGTTGACAAATTGATAAACAAATAAATGAATTCAAGACTTCAGACCGCCACTTTCAGGTCTTTTGGATAGGGGAAGAAAAAACAACAGGGAAAAAATCGTGAAAGACTAATACGGACTTCCGGTGCTCTCACTGCCAAGGGGTCAGCGCGAATTGCATCCAGTTACCTTTGCACGAGCTATACTATTCAAGTAGTACAATAAAATATAAATTGGTCCTTTCTGACGGGTTACTATTCAAATAGTCAGAATAAAATGAATTAAACACATTAAAGTAAAATACGATAGAATAAAAATGCTGTGTACCCCGCTATGAAGCTCTCGCTCTCTCTCTCTCTCTCTCTCTCTCTCTCTCTCTCTCTCACACACACACACACACACACACACACACACACACACACACGCACGCACGCACGCATGCACGCACGCACGCACGACGCACGCACGCACACACAGACACACACACACACACACACACACACACACACACACACACACACACACACCATATTATAATACTTTAACTTGTGAAGTTAAAAAAAAAACTCAGTAATGGCACACAACGAGCATTCGCCCACAAAACTCCTACATTGTCCGGCGATAGCAACTGTAATAGTGCTGTTTTTGCATAGCCATCCTGTTATCAAAAATTACTTGAAAATATTCCCTCTTGAGAACGACCACGGTCTGTCGTGAAACCTTGTTAAGACAATCGTCATGGCCTGCATGGAACTGGGGAAAAACAGCATTCATTTCCTTACCTTATTCTCTGCCTGATCCAGTCTTCCAGACCTGTGCTGGTCTCAGACGCACATACAACAAGGATGACATTAGGGGTAACGTGTACAAGAGAATGTAGGTGGTCCTCGTTAATGTTTTTTTTTTTTTTTGGAGGGGGGGGGGTCGTCGTCCCCCTCCCCCCCCCCTCCCCCGCCACCTCTTTTCCAATTTCTTGTAGCAGTATATATCATATGTCTTTCTTGTGTGCTCTGGCTTCGAAATAACCTTACAAATGACACGGTCACGGACTGTTTATGAAGCTACCTCAGAAAAGGTTTCTCTTTGATATCTTTCCTCCTCGGTTTGATATTTTTTTTTTTATATACCCCACTGTGGGTTAGTTGTGTGAAAATATTAAATCAATCCTAATGCTCTAAAAAATAATAATGAGGGTAACTGTTTGATTTTTAAGAATTTTTGTATCTTCAAATGGAATACAGTGATGCTCAATAGAATTTGCATCTAACAGTGTCTTTGAACGACGCATGCGCGTATGCTCTGCAGTGATGTATGTAAAATGTCCTGTTTATTTGTGTAAATTTAAAGCGGCTGAAAAGTCTTTCAAAAAGTCAACAGTTCAAATCGTGTCTTTATTTTCAAGAAATGAAGTTGTAATGGAAATAAATTCTTGTGAGGAGAGAGGAGGGGGCGGGGGGGGGGGGGGGGGGGGGTACGAACACCAGACATTTTTCGCTTACCTTTCTTTAGTTCAGGGTTTGACCACCACGATGCCATCTTGATTCGATTGTCTTCAAATTTCTGGCCTGCAGCGGTCAGAACCATGCGAAGGAACTCCCCTCTACCTCGCACTTCATCGGAAGTAGTAGACTTTCGTGTCCGCATATTTGTAGCCTCGGAATTACGTCAGTAGCGTTTTTACTGGCTGTTGGTAAAGGAAAAAAACGACAAACATGCAAATGAACAAACAGGATGAAACAGATGCAAACTAAATTTCGCTCCTTTACAGTCAGCTGTAGAGCGCTTGCCTGATGTAACGTATAATTTAGCATAATTGTGGAAGAAATATCGTACAACGAGCAATATTTAAATAGTGGGTTCCGGCATTACAATCGCTGAATACTGCATCGTTGTGGAATGAGTCACATAATAAAACATGCATAAGGCCAAAACAACCCGAAATATCAATTTGAATATGTATACACAAAGAGTCACAAAACA
>JADBJO010015929.1:32500-40000 GCA_016801955.1 Conus betulinus | reverse complement strand
AGGAAAAAGGTCACCGTTCATAGCTAAGCACACAGGGAAAAGGACAGCATTCATAGCTAAGCGCTCAGGAAAAAGGACAGCGTTCATAGCTAAGCACTCAGGGAAGAGGACACCGTTCATAGCTAAGCACTCAGGGAAAAGGACACCGTTCATAGCTAAGCACTCAGAGAAAAGGACACCGTTCATAGCTAAGCACTCAGGAAAAAAGGTCACCGTTCATAGCTAAGCACTCAGGGAAGAGGACACCGTTCATAGCTAAGCACTCAGGGAAGAGGACACCGTTCATAGCTAAGCACTCAGGAAAAAGGGCACCGTTCATAGCTAAGCACTCAGAGAAAAGGACACCGTTCATAGCTAAGCACTCAGAGAAAAGGACACCGTTCATAGCTAAGCACTCAGAGAAAAGGACACCGTTCATTGCTAACCACACCACCGACACTTCCCAGAGTACTCAGGAGAGCGCTGAACCGCTTCACGGATCTGCATCAAAATTAAATGACTTTTTTTTTTTTTTGCCACGTTTCATCTCCTCATTGAGTTCGTTGGAATCGTTTGGCTTGTTTCTGTGTAAATGGTTTGTATAGTTTTTGTGTAATATCACCAAGAGACAATCCCAACCAATCAACAGACAAGGATGTCTGCAGGCCACCGAAGTCGGTCCTGTGCCCACGTGCAGTCTCTCTGGCCACGCATCAGCTGCCGTGTGTGGGCTTCAAACCTGGACAGCTGGACACAAGCAGTGACTGGTCATTGTGATAAAATGGCAGTCAGTCGTCAACAGGAGGCAGACATAGAGCCCAGGAAGTGATGAGTGCCTCCATAGTGCGGAATGTACTTCAGCTGGCAAAAGGCAAGGATACTGATCCTGTCCAGTTTGCATCTTTGGACAATCGTCAAACGTCACCCCACAGACGACTAATTTCTGATCTTGGTTTTGAAAAATAAACGAACACACACACGCGCGCACACACACGCACGCACGCACACGCACGCACGCACGCATGCACACACACACACACACACACACACACACACACACACACACACACACACACACACAACCTCCCCACCGTGCTCCTTCTCCCATGTGGACTCGTCTCCCTCCTCCCTCTCGCTAACCCCTCCTACCACCCTGTCCGTCGCTGTCCCAACCCTTCCCCCACCTCCTCACTTCTCTCTGCTCCCCACCCCTGTCCCCTCCACATCCATCCGTTCCTCAACTGACCGGTCACCGTTTGTTGACCCGGTCGCCCCCGCGTGTAGTCCGTTACGGCATTTCCATAAATGGCAAGCGAGACGGGACTGACAATATCGCCTGATTGCTGGTGCTGTAACTCGGCTCGTCGTCGGAGAGCGCGCCGACTACCGGTGATAGTCACCTGGTGAGCCCCCCTCCCCTCTCCCTTTCAGACTGAGTGGGGGTACTTATCACCGGCTGGTCGGTAATGCACAAAGGAGCGGGAGAGAGAAGAGGTAGGGGAGGGAGTAGGGGGGAGGGGGGGGGGGGAGAGAGGGGGGGAGAAGCGGGTTTTGTATAGGGAGGTGTGGGGGTGGGGAGTGGGGAACAACATGAGGGATGGCATCCAAAAGGTGCAGATTGTTGACGGTCATTTCTGCGTTGGACAGTGGCCATGTGCACTTGGTACGTCATGTCTGTGTTGGACAGTGGCCATGTCCAGGTGGTACGTCATGTCTGTGTTGGACAGCGGCCATGTCCACGTGGTACGTCATGTCTGTGTTGGACAGCGGCCATGTCCACGTGGTACGTCATGTCTGTGTTGGACAGCGGCCATGTCCACGTGGTACGTCATTTCTGTGTTGGACAGCAGCCATATGCACGTGGTACGTCATGTCTGTGTTAGACAGCGGCCATGTCCACGTGGTACGTCATGTCTGTGTTGGACAATTACCATATCCACGTGGTACGTCATTTCTGTGTTAGTGGCCATGTCCACGTGGTACGTCATTTCTGTGTTGGACAGTGACCATGTCCACGTGGTACGTCATTCTGTGTTGGACAGTGGCCATGTCCACGTGGTACGTCATTTCTGTGTTGGACAGTGGCCATGTCCACGTGGTACATCATTTCTGTGTTGGACAGTGGCCATGTCCACGTGGTACGTCATGTCTGTGTTAGACAGTGAACATGTCCACGTGGTAGGTCATTTCTGTGTTAGTGGCCATGTCCACGTCGTACGTCATTTCTGTGTTAGTGGCCATGTCCACGTGGTACGTCATGTCTGTGTTTGACAGTGGCCATGTCCACATGGTACGTCATTTCTGTGTTGGACAGCAGCCATATGCACGTGGTACGTCATGTCTGTGTTAGACAGCGGCCATGTCCACGTGGTACGTCATGTCTGTGTTAGACAGTGGCCATGTCCACGTGGTACGTCATGTCTGTGTTAGACAGTGGCCATGTCCAAGTGGTACGTCATGTCTGTGTTAGACAGTGGCCATGCCCACGTGGTAGGTCATTTCTGTGTTGGACAGTGGCCATGTCCACGTGGTACGTCATTTCTGTGTTGGACAGTGGCCATGTCCACGTGGTACGTCATTTCTGTGTTGGACAGTGGCCATGTCCACGTAGTACGTCATGTCTGTGTTGGACAGCGGCCATGTCCACGTGGTACGTCATGTCTGTGTTGGACAGCGGCCATGTCCACGTGGTACGTCATTTCTGTGTTAGACACTGGCCATGTCCACGTGGGGTACGGGGTCAGTCTTTCTGTTCGCAGAGGCCATCACACATGCCGTCGAAAGGAGAGAGGGAGATGGCGGGGATGAGGGTAGGGTATCGAGGAGAAGAGAGGGAAGGATGTGGTGAGACTAGGGTCAATGCTAGCCGAATCTCTTGACCAATGGCAAGGAAGCATAAACACCCATTTGTTTGTAAATAAAAGAAAGAAAGAAACAAACAAAAATATGACAGACGAAGTTTAAACAATGTAGTTTCCAATTAAGCGTTTTTTCCGTGAAAATCCGTTTCATCGTCGCTGTCAACCCAGTAAATGTTGTCATAGAAAGCTAGAGCTCAAACAGGATTTTTTTTTTCTCCTCGAATTATGTTCACCTTTATATTTTCCCCATGCACGCAAAATAGTAACTTCCATTGGTTGGTGGAAAGAAACATCGGCATTTGGGAGACGGGTACACCAAGGTCAGAGCGGAGAGACGGACTGGGTAGGACGGGAGAGTGTGGGATGGCCTGGGGTGGAGGGTAGGAGGCAGTAGGGTGTGCATGGGAGGGGGGGTGGGCGCGGGGGGAGGGGGTCGGGGTAGCGTTTCTCTGTCGCTGCGCGTCGAATTTTGTTTGGTTGCCGGCGGGAGAACCGCGGGTTCGGAGCTGAAGCGTGTTTCGCGGGAAAAGCCCACTTTTATACGATCCGAATGGGGGTGCGCTTAGCTTGTGTAAGCTGCAGGAGTTTATACTGGCTCCAGTTCATCACGCGAATTGATGTTGTCTCGCTGTTTATCAGTCTGTATTGTCGGTCTGCCGTGGACACGCGCAGTGTGTGTGTGTGTGTGTGTGTGTGTTGTGTGTGTGATTTCTCAATACAAACGCCTGTTCTCTCTCTCTCTCTCTCTCTCTCTCTCTCTCTCTCTCTCTCTCTCTCTCTCTCTCTCTCTCTCTCTCTCTCTCTCTCTCTCTCTCTGTCTGTCTCTCTCTCTCTCACTCTGTGTGTGTGTGTGTGTGTGTGAGAGAGAGAGAGAGAGAGAGAGAGAGAGAGAGAGAGAGAGAGAGATTTTTAACGAAATCTCCGGTATGTAGAAGGTTAATTTTAAAGGGTGCCTGAGTGAGTTCAGTTGTTGCTGTTGTTGGTTTTTTAATATGACTTGCGAGTTGATTTCAATGCGGTGACAGCCCTGATGTTGCCTTTTGCGGTCGGCTAGGCTATAACCAACATTATCTTATCTCGTGTGTGTGTATGGTCTGTGTCGGTCTGTTCGTGTGTGCGTTAATATGTATTCCCTATTATTTTGGGTGTGCGCACGAAGGGGAGGGTAGGGAGAAGGTTGGGGAAAGGTGGGGGGGGGGGGGGGGGGGGGGGGGGTGAAGGAGAGTGAACAGGGGGGTAGGAGGGAGGTAGCTGTGTTCTTGTGGAAAGGGGGAATGAATGAGGGTTTGTATGTCATATCACCTGTGTATGAACGTTATGTGCTTGCGAACATAAGTACCAAATTCAAAAGATCCAGATACCTTTGGAAGGAAAAAGAAGATATCATTTTGTACTTTCCTTGTGTACCCCCTCAGGAGTTGTCACAGCAGGTCGGAACTGCCTTCATACCTCCTCGCTGTCCGGGTGTGGTCGGTGCTTCTTGTTCCATTGCTTCTGCACGTCTGTGTCTTTCCCTTTAACACGGCAAGTCAGCTCCACGTGGAAACAAAATACATGCCGCCAAGCAAATCAAAACATGTTGATTTGTGTGTTTTTTCTTATCTCTTGTCGTTGTTGCATACACGTATGCCGCCTCAAGCTGTATATACATAAATGTACACACACACACACACACACACACACACACACACACACACACACACACACACACATATATATATATATATATATATATATATATATATATATATAAGTACCAACATTTCTAAAAGATGCAACCTATGTTCAACCGAAAAATGGTTAATACTATGCAAACCACACTTAGCAACTCTAAATACTAAAGTAGAAATAGTAAACAACTGAAGGCACAAATGGAAATCGTTGTTAGCAAACGCACCCTGAACTGTAAACATCTGAAAACCGAACAACGCGTGCAGCTACTCCGCACGTGTAAACAGTGATATTGGGCCATATAACACCGGCAGTAGACAACCCAAAACCATCCTGAGGAGAGCCAGCGCTCGAAACAGACCTGTCGATTTTAAAACTTCCTTTTACCATTCTGTTTTTAACAGATGTTGCTCCCCAAGGGGTCGAGCATTTTAAGAATTTTATTAGGCATTTTAGTGGTATGCTTGATATATATATATATATATATATATATATATATATATATATATATATATATATATATATAAATAAATATATATATATATATATATATATATATATATATATATATTTATATATATGTTTCCTCATGCAGCTAGTGAAGGGTTTTCATATTTGTATATATTTTCATATGTTCTTTATCTTCAACGTCATTACTATAATGATGGAAGAATTGTTAACCTGCACTTGTTCTTCCCCACTACTTAATTGTTCAGCATTATATCTATCTATTTATCTATCTCTATGTATAGATATACTTAATTGTTCAGCATTATATATGTGTGTATGTATATATATATATATATATATATATATATATATATATATATATATATATATATAGAGAGAGAGAGAGAGAGGAGAGAGAGAGAGAGAGAGAGAGAGAGAGAGAGAGAGAGAGAGAGAGAGAGAGAGAGAGAGAGAGAGAGAGAGAGAGAGAGAGAGTTTTGATTGATTTATTTATTGTTTATGTTATTAATGTATTTACTTATTTTTGCGAACTTACCATTTTCTTACTGTATGTCTGTTGTCTGTATGTGTCCTAGGTGAAAGAGTGCCGCAAAAACCTTGATTTCGGTACTACACGCGGGAGACTGTTTCACCATGAACTTACTTGTACATTTATCATTTTCTGACGATTTCTGCCTCATTTAAGATTTTTTTTTTAACTTCTTTATTTTCTTCTTTGTTTCCTTAATGGTGAGAGTCTAGTTCTTGTGATTGAATCACTAGTGATTAACGTCCATAGGAAAGAAAGAAAGAAGTGTGCTGATTTTTTTTCTAAGGTCCGGAGACAGCCCAAGCACAAGTGGTCAGATCTTGTCTCTAATGATCAAATCGACAGAGGCATGGCCGACAGCGACACAGATGTTCACTTTGTTTTCTTGCTTCTCAGTTTGGCTTTTATTATTATTCATGTCGCCCAGCCGACCGCATGAGGCCTTTTCTCAGGGCTGTCAATACACGAGGGGGAGAAGTATTTGTCACACACACACACACACACACACACACACACACACACAGACGGAGACAAACTGACAGACGGACAGACAGACCAACAGAGAGAGAGAGAGAGAGAGAGAGAGAGAGAGAGAGAGAGAGAGAGAGAGAGAGAGAGAGAGAGAGAGAGAGAGAGGGAAACTTAAATCGTGATTAGGCCATTTCTCCTCATGAAGGGGTGCATGATTATATACGAAACATTTGTCTAATCTGACATTTATAAACAATGACATCGTTCATAACACACTGAGAATAGAACGTAGCTTAAAACCCTTGTGAATATGGATTGACATATATCTGACTGTTTTCTCATGTGTCCACATCATTAGCAATACTTATTTAAACTGACTTGGTACTTTATAACATTTCGACAGTATGTATATTGTGCTGTTAAGTCATGTAGAACAGGACAGCATGAAACAAAATGCACTCATTTTCTTTCTCTTTTTGACAAAGTGGACATATTAAATCGTCTTCACCGTATCTTCTATAACGATTACGATGTATTGCAATTTCGGAAATGCCAAGCCTAAATCTAATCAAATTAAACCTTAAATGTCTGTCTAAATTGACTAAGAAATATGTTTTAACATCGGGGACTGTGCAGAAGGTTCTGTACACGTTAAACCTGTCTCTATTATTGATATGATAATCCAAATCTTGCCATCTGTACCAAATTAACCTTTCCCTAAAGATTTATCAGAAATTCGCTAATCCATTCCACGCCTTGATTCAGCCATACATATCCAAATCCAAACATGCACAGTTTACAGCGAATGTCTGAGGCCCCAGTTTTCTTGTCACGTAGATCCAAATCAAAATGCATTCTATAGGCCTTATACGGTAGTCTACATTTCTATAGGCCTTATAGGGTAGTCTATATTCGTCCATTCTCGCCAGTTTTAGCCAAAACCTAGCACACTTTACAGCTGAGTGTATGTAAATAGGATATCGGTTCGTTTCCCTATATGTCATGTCATAAGGTGTTCGCATTTCTACGCCAAAGAATCTTTTAATAGCAAAACCCCCCCCCAAAAAAAAAAAAAAAAAACCCGCATCTTTTCGCAATGGATTGCTGCATTGTCGAGTCCCCATAACTCTGCACCATACTGAACAATAGGTTGAACTTGTGAGTCAAATAACTTTAAAAAGGAAGAGTGAGAATAACGCTTCAATTGAAATAACTGTTGCAAAATGCAAAAGAACGCGGTTTTTTTTTTTTTTTTTGGGTTTTTTGGGTGGTTGGTTGGTTGTTGTTTTTTTTTACTCTACTATTGAGATCATGACATGGCAGCAACAAAGCTTAACTTTGTTGAAAAATAAATTCCTAAGTATTTGTAAATATTCACAACCGGCATAACAATTCCGTTATACGTCCACCTTTCTCTGGCGGCTCAATGCCCCCCTTTAGTGACCACTATGTTCCTTTATCCATGTTCACCTTTAGCTGCAGAGCACAGCTGCACGTTGAATACTGTTAATCTGCATT
>JADBJO010015929.1:0-20000 GCA_016801955.1 Conus betulinus | reverse complement strand
AAACTATTTAGTTGAGTGTGCAAGCCTATAATAGTTTCCGACATCAAAACAACATCATCAGCCAAAAGAGAAGTATAAACAACTCTAGAATGTCACAGGTAAACTGTGCACCATGTTTTCCAGTTTTAACAACTTCTAAAGTCAACTCGTTAATGAAAAGAGAGAGAACAAAACAGGACTACATACATCCCCTTGTTTTACACCTGAGGTACATTGAATATAATCAGTCATGTTACCCCCATACCGAACTTTAGCTTTTACACAGGAATACAGCAGCTTAGGCCAGAGAAGAGTTCTATTCAATGAATAGGCCAGAGAAGAGTTCTATTCACTGAATCAGAATGGGCCAGAGAAGAGTTCTATTTACTGAATCAAATGCCTTTTCAAAGTCTATAAAGCAACATATAACTTACGATTTAAAGAAAACTGTTTTTGCACAAAGGCCATCAAAGTAAACATAATGACCAACAGCTGAATGATTGCGTTTTAACTCTGCCTGACATTCGCCAGTTATATTATTATCTTCAGTTGATCACTGCAGCCTATGATTAATGATAGTATTGTACAATTTGCTGCTCGTGTCACTTAAAAAATCCCTCTATTATTGTTAGGATTATTCACGTCGCCTTAAGTACAGTGGTAGAACAATACATTCAGTCCAACATTCAGAATAAATTCCCTTGCTGAATAAAGAATTAAAGAAGGCCAAAAAGAAGCTCAAAATTACATCTATTATACATGCATACTTCAGCAGTGCACCAGTTATACGACCTGGTCCAGCAGCTTTATGGTTTCTAACTTTTCTTAATGCAATTACTACCTCCTACCAAAATCAAATGCACATATTCAACAACTGTTTGCCATAATTATTCAATACAGAGTCTTCTGAAAATCGATTGACACTTAACGGATGACTAGTATGTTGAACATTCAAAATATCGGAAACTCCTTGACAATGGTGTGAAGCATTACCTGTCCGACTGTTTAAATCCTCGCACAACAATATATATATATATATATATATATATATATATATATATATATATATATATATATATATATATATATATAAACCATCCTGACGAGAGCGCTGGCTCGAAACAGATCTGTTGATTTTTAAAACTTCCTTTTATCATACTATTCTTAACAAATATATATATATATATATGTATGTATATATATATATATATATATATATATATATATATATATATGTATGTATATATATATATATATATATATATATATATTCAACGACTAATAAACAACCGGACAAATAATCTTCCAACAATACAAAGCCATTTTCAGAGTCAAAACATTCATAATAAGGACAACCTTCTGGAGGTACGTATGAATACACATACAATGTATCTTTTGTCTATACAATGTTTTACTGATGATTAATGCACCAAATATACCAGATTTCATTTCAACCTCCCTGGCATGTGACACAAATGTATTTCTAACGAGACATAAGATTCCATCTGGTCTCCCTTTAGCTGTTAATTTTATTGCGGTAAAGAAAACATCTTGTATCCACAAAAGATAGGAGATTTAAGTTCATCAATAAATGTTTCAACTAAACAAATAAAATCAAACGACTGAAGAAATGAAACAAAAATCATTGTTTTGTCGTTTTGAAAGCAGTCCATTAACAATCCAATGAAGTAAAGATAATGATCTGGTTTTGTTACTTTCGTTGCTAACTATGTTTTCCCAGCGCCTGTGTTCACCAAAATCATGTACGGAACTGACACACATTCCAAAGTTGAAACATACCGAGAGTTCGCGTCAGGGGATTCAACACACTCGCTGTCATCCACATTCAAATCCCGTGCATGCTCACTTTCGTTCCGTGTCACACTTGGCGATGACACCTGTGTCTCTTTTAGGATAGCTCCCTCACAAACAAAAATGTCTGCAACAAAACTGGGCTGCCCGGTTTCCTATTTGAAGTCTATGAGTCTGTCACGAGGTCAACAAAGAGCTTTTTGCCGTCAATTGATAAATAATGAAACACAATCGTGGCTCGTTTCCCCTCCTGCCTTGCCCTTTTTAAATGCAGAGTCAGCCTTCTTCGGATATCCATGACCGCTTTTGAAAAATCCTCCCGATGTAGACCTCAGAGCCTTTAAGTTTGCCTTTAGCTTTTCGAATGTTCACCTTCTGTTTATGAAAGGCGCAGCGGGCAATCACCGGGGAGTCGGGTCGGGAACTGAGCCGGTGGACACGGTCGAACTCCACGTCGTCTGTCAGGCCCAGCTTGTCCGACAGCAGATCCTGCACCAGGCCCTCGCAGTCTGCGCTGGTCTCCCCCCCGTTCCTCCTGAGTAGTACGAAAAAAAAATCAGGTTGTTCCGATTGGAACGGCCCTCCAGATCATCGATCCGTTTCTCGCAGTCATCTTGCTTCAGACGCAGGTCGTTGTTGGTCTTCTGCAGCTCACCATTTTCTCTTCTCAGCTCTGTCACCCCTCCTTTAGCTCCCTCAGCTCGCTGTGGAGAGTTGCGTGGTCCTCCCGAAGACTGTGGACTTCCTGCTTCACCGCGTCCAGCTTAGCGTCTATCTGGACACTTCTCATGTTCAAGGTGGCCATGAGATCACGGACTGTAGGTTCTGTGGTGACAGATGAAGGCCCAGAACTGTGAGTCCGTTGATCTTTCCAGACTGACTCTCCTAGGGAACTTCCACTATGAAGTCGTGTCTGGCGCGTGGAGTTTCTGCTGGGAGGAGGGTTGGTGGGTCCCAGGTTTGATTCGATGTCGCCACACCGAAGGAGCAAACTGCTCCAGAACAAACACGACAGGAGCAGTCCTAAGGTAGCGCCGTCCCATCTGTGTCGAAGTGTGACAATGGCGAAAGCGGACAGCAGCCTTTTGTATAGCCCTTCTTGTCATAAACCCGATGAAGACGGGCAGGAAGCGGCCACAGACACATTGACAGTCGGTGGCAGCAGACGGCATGGCTGATCAGACACCTGTCTGCAGAATCTGAGGGTACAATCCTTTCCTTGTCCGCCACAATCAGCAGTGATTGTCAGAGGTCAAAACAAAAAGCGTCCTGACACAATAACAGCAGTTCATTATCCCTGAGAGAGAGAGAGAGAGAGAGAGAGAGAGAGAGAGAGAGAGAGAGAGAGAGAGAGAGATGTTCTTT
Organism: Conus betulinus; assembly: GCA_016801955.1. Classification (NCBI taxonomy): domain Eukaryota; kingdom Metazoa; phylum Mollusca; class Gastropoda; order Neogastropoda; family Conidae; genus Conus; species Conus betulinus. The sequence goes on along the minus strand of JADBJO010015929.1, from coordinate 16,844 downwards.
TAGGATGGTGCTCAAGTTTTTCAGAATAAAACTCTGTCGCCGGTGCCGCGTCTGCTATTGCATGAATGCCTGAGTGATGCCTGTTGTTCACACACCTGTCAACAGGTACCGCCACCTGAAAAGTAGGAAGCGGAGACGGAGCAGCAACAGCAGCAGCAACTTGACTAGAAGTAGCGATAGTAATGGAGGCGTTGGCGGTGGTGGTAGCAGCGGCAGCGGCGGCGGTGGCGGGAGCAGCGACAGTAGTAGCGATGGTGGTGGGGGGGAGATGGTGGTGGTGAAAGCAGCAGAAGCAGCGCTGGTAGTAGTAGTAGTAGTAGTAGTAGTAGTAGTAGTAGCAGCAGCAGCAGCAGCAACAGCAAACATAGTAGCAGCAGTAGTAACAACGAATTGTTTTTCTTTTATCTCCAATGAAAGTAGTGTTTGCTAGCCTACTCCTGTTGCTGCTTTGATGCTGGTACTGCTGTTGCTGCTTCCACTGTGACTGCTGCTAAAACTGTTACTTTTGCTACCTCTTCCTCCAGCTTCTCCTCCATCTACTACTGCTGCTACTTCTATTCCAGCTACTACTACTACCGCTTCTACCACTACTACTACTACTACTACTACTATTACTACTACTACTACTACTACTACTACTACTACTACTACTACTACTACTACTACTACTACTACTACTACTACTACTACTACTACTACCGCAAAGCCATTGATTCCGCTGCTGTTAATAGACTTTGCCGCCGTTGCGACAGCTGCTAAGTTTTAAGAGTAATATGACAACTACAACGACAACAACAACGACGACGACCACGACGACAACAACAATGATGACGGCAACGACAACAACAGCATCGACGACGACTACGACGACGACGACAACAACGATGACGACGATGACGACAACAACTATAACGATGACGACAACAACAACAACGATGACGACGACAACAACGATGACGACGACGCCAACAACAACGATGACGATGACGACTGCCGCAGCTGCTGCTGCTAACAACACAGGTGGGCGATGCTTTCCTAATGGCCTTGTTATCGTTATGTGTGTGTGTGTGTGTGTGTGTGTGTGTGTGTGTGTGTGTGTGTGTGTGAGAGAGAGAGAGAGAGAGAGAGAGAGAGAGAGAGAGAGAGAGAGAGAGAGAGAGAGAGATCACCTGATTGTCCAGAAAGCCACGTGTACTCTTGCGTCGCGCTATTCCTATCTCACGCGTAGTGTAGCGCATTGAAATTACTCTCTACCCACGTAAGACGTCCTTATGGGTTCCTCTGACCTTATAGTATCTTCTTTCTTCTTCTTCTTCTTCGGCAAGAACACAGAGGTTCGCTATTTGGTGAGAATTTTTCATGTGACCAATTTTTATTCTTTTATTCTTTCTTTCTTGTTTTTAGTCTTAACGCTGACGGATTGTCATATTCTGCCGTGTGGGATTAATATTGAAGCAAGACAGTGTGTGTGTGTGTGTGTTCGTTCGTTCTTTAGTTTAACGTCTATCCATCTAACAGTGATCTTAGATGTGTGTGTGTGTGTGTGTGTGTGTGTTGTGTGTGTGTGTGTGTGTGTGTGTGTGTGTGTGTTTCGTTTTTTGTTGTTGTTGTAGTTTTTTTTGTTGGTTTTTTTTTTTGAGTGGTGTGTGTGTGTGTGTGTGTGTGTGGGGGGGGGGGGGGGGGGGGGGGGGGGTAAGGGAAGGGGCTGTTGGAGGGCAGGAGGTGGGGAAAGGGAGGGTAGAGAGGGTAAGGGAAGGGCGTGAGAGGGTGCTGTTATATATTCAACTGGCACTCTTCCACAAATTATGGAATTTGATTGGATACGTATGCAGATTCTATGGTTTGCCTTTTCAATGTTTTTATTTCACACACCAGACCTCCATGTAAAGTCTCATCCGAAAATTTGGAGAGGGATGAAGTCTATGGAGGTATTTATTCAAAGAAGAAAGAAAAAAAATCAGACTTGGTCATTTTCAGCGGGGATTGAACCGAGGAACTCCGTAAAGCCCTATCTCCACGGCCAATCAGGCCAGGCCTAAACGACGGCCCATCAGGCCAGGCCTAAATGACGGCCAATCAGGCCAGGCCTAAACGAATGACAAACTAAATTAAGGCACTCTGACTGGCTGTTGTGCCCTGTCCCTGTGGAAAAGAACCTGTTTTGATTGGCGCAAAGAGAGGGGACTTACATCACTGAACCAGCGGTGCTCCACGTTTCGTCCAATCACGGTTTGCCCAATCGCATTTCACCCAATCACGTTTTGCCACGTTTTACCCGACGAAGTTTCACCCAATCACGTTTCGTCCTGTGAGTCTTCTGTATTTGCACACACCCATCACGCTCCCAGACCAAATATCATTTTTACGTTAATGATAATATACAAATGACGATGATGATGATGATGATGATGATGATGATGGTGATGAGGACAACGATGACTCTCAGCAATTCATCAAACCTTGGACACAGTTAGCCAGTATATGATCAAATGATTATTTTGAGGGTCATGCCAGTCCACTTAAACTGCGTTCACACCTCTCGCGCAATCCAAGAAAGGTCCGTCAAAAATGTGGTTAATTCCTGCTCCCACACACAGTCTGCCATCGTGAAAGTCGGACAAAACTGCTTTTGGGTGAAGCATGAGAGGAAATCTGGGTGAAATGTTCCGCATAGGATTTCTATAGCCATATGATGGAACACTCACCACAAAAAGTGACGCCGTGAACAGAGGAGTTGGGGAAACGTGAGGGCCAAAACGTCACCCGACGACAGCGCAGCGAAGGCTTGCAAATCTCATCACACGGACACCATCAGGGATTGCCGTCTGTCTTATCTTCAAACCTTTAACATTCAACGCGTGTCTCCCCAGACACATAGGGTAACTCTTGCTCCTACAAGAAAACAAACACACATCACCATTGGCTGCCTGTTCCCAGCCGAATCGAATACAAACGTTTCAGCTTTGAAATCCGTTCTTTATGGAGTTGCTCTTTCTAATATCTGACCTCCACGCGGAGAAGAGTGAGCATGAACACAACTTGTGTAGACTTTCCCATGTTTCCGCGCCGATGATCGGGCAGAAGGAGATTTGAATGAAAAGTCAAGCAGACGACAGTAATTTTGACAGTTCTGGTCATCCAGATGAACAAGATTGTAGTCTAGCGTTTGACAGGAGTTTTAATCTACATGGCGTTCGGACAAAATATATTTCAGGATCCAACTGATTAACTGGTGTTGTTTCCCCCCCCCCCCCCCCCCCCCCCCCCCCCCCCCCCCCCACACACACACACACACACACTTTAACGTTTCACTTGTGGATTTTAAAACGTTTTGGCGTTGTTGTTTGTTGGTTTGTTGTTTGTTGGTATTTTGGTGAAAGGATCTTTGTGTTTTTGGTGTGTGTGTGTGTGTGTGTGTGTGTGTGTGTGTGTGTGTGTGTGTGTGTGTGTGTGCGCTCGCGCGTGCGCGCGCATGTGTGTATGTGTGTGTGTACTATTAAGATATAATGAAAACGCATAAAACATAACATTCTTTCATTCATTTAAGAAAAATTAAAGAAAATAAAGAAAGATAAGGACACACAAACGGTGACCAAACAAACCAACAGAAACAAAGATTCAACCAGACTCAGATTCGGGCACAATGTCCCTCGAGAGATGGACTGTGCCAGAATTTTTTGTTGTTGTTTTTTAAGCAAGTGGCCATCCTCCGTCAAGTGTTGCAAACAGCCTTGGGTATGTAAGGAAAGATCTGTATAGCAACAGTCTTGGGTATGTAAGGAAATATCTGTATAGCGACAGCCTTGGGTATGTAAGGAAAGATCTGTATAGTACAGTCTTGGGTATGTAAGGAAATATCTGTATAGCGACAGTCTTGGGTATGTAAGGAAATATCTGTATAGCAAAAGCCTTGGGTATGTAAGGAAATATCTGTATAGCAACAGCCTTGGGTATGTAAGGAAATATCTGTATAGCGTTTTGCCCAAACCTTTATCTTGGAATCGGACTTCCTAAGGGTAGCGAACGGAAAAACAACGCTGGCCTACTGAATGATTCATTAAGATCGTCTTGTTCGCCAGCCTGCGGACTTGATTAATTAACAATACCTTTGGAAATGGAGCACACAAAAAAAAAAAAAAAAAAAAAAAAAAGAAAGAAAAAAAAAAACTGAATAGCGGTACATCAGTAGACACACATTCTAACTTTCCTGTCACTCCTTAAAAAACAATTGTTTTCGGGGTTAGAGGGAAATACCCCCAATTCGAAAAAAATGGGGCAGAAATCGGTATGCATGAAGCCGAATAGGCTGTTCCTAAAACGTCATCCAAGGAGTAACTTTATGTGGTCTTGTCCGGCCCGAATAAGGATCGAAAACGCGGAGCAAAAATGGCGGCCATCATCTTGTATCGATGGCGAAACAGAAGAAATCTGCGCAGAAACAGAATTTTTAGAGACAGGACGCACCCATTTGAAACATTTGATGACATAGATCTATATCGAAAGTTTAGATTTAGAAGGAATGACATCATCGAAATCACAGATGAAATTACAGCCGACGTTGAAGTTGCGAATCGACTTGGATCTCTTCCACCGCTGTTGCAAGTGATGACAACGCTGAGATTTTATGCGAGTGGCACGTTTCAAGACCTCTGTGGCGAGCTGATCGGTGTGTGCATCAGTCAACTGCGTGCCGGGCTATAAAACGGGTGACTGATGCGCTGTATCGGAGAGTGCCGGACTGGGTTGTTCAGCCAAGGCAGCAAGAAGCTGAACGCACGAAACGAATCTTTTTTGAAAGGAATGGATTCCCCAATGCCATCGGTGCCATTGATGGCACGCAGATTAGGATCCAGGCACCCCGTGGAGACGACTACCCCGAGCATGAATATGTGAATAGGAAGAATTTCCATTCCATCAATGTGCAGGTAAGTGAAAAGAAGACACAGAGAGAGGGAGGTGTGTGTGTGTGTGTGTGTGTGTGTGTGTGTGTGTGTGTGTGTGCGTGCGTGCTGCTTGCTTGCTTTTGTCGCTGAAGTTGTAAATGGAGGAGGTATGGGGAGTGGTAAGAAATGATTGCAGCGTGTCATTTGGTATTTGTGGAAGTGTACTTTTTAGTTTGATAGAGTGAAAATCATATTAGGTGAAAAGAAAATTAAGATGTTACCGCCTTACAGTATACAGGTTGGTAGTTTAGATAATACGCAAATAGAATATGTAAGGTTTTCAGTGTGTCCATGTTGCAGGCTGTTGAATGTGTGCATTTGTGTATAGTTTGTAGAAAGCATAAAAATATGTTTGCACAAAACCGTATGCCTGTAGCGTAACTGTCGTTTGTAATGCGCTATGATTGAATGAGTGCAAACATACATGCAGACTGACCTCAATATCACTGGGTTTTTTTGTTTTTTTTTTTTCAGTACAGTGAAGAGGACATGTTCAGTTACACTTGAACTCTGTGGGCTTTAAACAAAACTTTACTTGTTTTGTCTTTGCAGGTATTTGTGTACCATTCACACACATTGACACACACACATATATATATATATATATATATATATGTGTGTGTGTGTGTGTGTGTGTGTGTGTGTGTGTGTGTGTGTGTGTGTGTGTGTGAATGTGTACTTATGTATGCATGTGTGTGTGTGTGTGTGTGTGTGTGTGTGTGTGTGTGTGTATATGAATGTGTACTTATATGCATATGCATGTATGTGTATGTACATGTATATATAGAGAGAGAGAGAGAGAGAGAGAGAGAGAGAGAGGATAGATACATAGACAAATATAAAGTCAATAAAATCTTTGTTATTCATTTCTTGCCTCTATTTATTTCTCATGCCAAATTGTCACTGTTAAGAGCTTCTTCAAGGCAGGTGTCTGTTTGCACTGACCAAATGCACACTATATATATATATATATATATATATATATATATATATATCGATCAAGAACAATATAAAAATGTCCTTTAAAAATCTAAAAAAGCTCAACCGTCTTGGGAGCAACATCTCTGCTAGAAAATGTTATTAAAATGAAGTATTTAATACTTCCTTTTTCAATAACAATTTTAGCAGTATATATATATATATATATATATATATATATATATATGTATATATATATATATATATGTGTGTGTGTGTGTGTGTGTGTGTGTGTGTGTGTGTGTGTTAATAATACATTCCCCCATTTTCTTCATCTTCATTTTTTTTTCCCCTAAAAGTTCAAATCTATGGCAAGTCATTACTATAATGACTGAAGAATCTTAGCCAGCACTTGTTTTCCCCGAATACTTAATTGTTCACAGTATTACACACACACACACACACACACACACACACACACACACACACACACACACAAGAGAATAAAAAACAACAGCCTGTTCATGTCTCAGACTTGTGTTTTTATAAAATTTTTCACTGTTATTGTGTTAAAAGCTTCATCAGCCCAAGGTGCAATGATAAAAGCCTCACATCAAATAAAATGACCTAATTGTTGATGGTGATTTCCTATTCATTTAAAATCAAGTATAAAGAGGTTATCAACTATTGTATGCAAGGCAATATATATATATATATATGTGTGTGTGTGTGTGTATGCGTGTGAGTGTGTGTGTGTGTGTGTGTGCGCATGTGTGTGTGTGTGTTCTTAGGAATATATTCCCAAGAATGAAATTGTCATACTTGTGAGAATTTATTATTGATATTGCCCCCTTCCCTTGTTTTACTTCCCCTCTTCCTCTGCCTCACCCTATCCCTACCCTTTTCTCCTTCTCCTTAGCCCCTACTCCCTTATTTTTGTTTGACAATTAACATGCATAAACACCCCGCCCCCACCCCACCCCACACAAAACCCCTCTCCCCCCACCCCCTCATCACCACTTCCACATGCTCCTCTCGTACTCCAACATCCTTCCCCCCTCCCGCTTTCTTTTTTTTATTATGTATAACCATACCTTTATAAACTGAAGGAGGTGTACACCTTTGTTTCAATCATGCTACTTGGATGCAGTTGTGGATGTATATATGTATTCACATGCATACATATGTGAAATGTTTTCTTCTTCATGGTCTCTCATCTTGTACTTCTTTTCCTCACACCCAACTATCTTCATCCCCCCTCCACTCGCCCCCCCCCCCCCCCCCCCCCCCGCCCCACGCCTTTCATTTCTCCCCAACACCTGCCCCTCCTCTTCTTCACCCCCCCCCCCCCCCCTTCCCTTTTCTCTGCCGCTTTCCCCCTCCTCCTCCCCCCCTACTCTCTCTGTGATATATTATATATCTATATATATATGTGTGTGTGTGTGTGTGTGTGGGGGTCTATGGGCGTGTGTATTTTGTCTTGCATGCTACAGTTGTTGATCTCATTTTATCTGATTGATTACCTGAATAGGAATTCACCATGAACAGTATGTCATTTTACTTGATGTGTGGCTTTTATCGTTGTACCTTGGCTTGATGAGGCATTTAACAGAGAAAATTTATTAAAAATAAAAAAGTATGAGACATGAAAAAAGACTGTTGTTTTTTATTCTTGTAAGTTGTATTGTTCAGTCTCCAGTTTTTACTTCAGTGTATTCTAGTACAAGGTGCGGAGCTCAGACACAACAAGAGAGCATCATTTTTACATATATATATATATATATATCTCCCCCTTGGAGACTATAAGTTTGCTGAAGGATCATTTTGAGAAGCATTTATTAGTCCCCATTCACCCACTGAAGCACATACTGTTAGGCAGAATTAGCAAGCTTTGTTTATAATTGATATTAAAAACAAAAATTATATATATATATATATATATATATATGTGTGTGTGTGTGTGTGTGTGTGTGTGTGTGTGTGTGTGTGTGTGTGTGTGTAGTGTTGATGCATAACTATTTAAATGGAAAGTTTTATGAAAGGCTTGTGAATTTCTTCAGCATACACACACCCCACCTCACTCCCTCCCTTTTTTTTTCCTTAGTTACATGCAGTTCTAGGTGGCATGTGTGTATATATTGTGTCTAACTACATATTTTAGCTTAGCATGTTGTGAGGCTGTCATGTAATTAACAGATGCATTTCGAACTACTATCTTCATTTCTTCTTTGGTACTGGGAAGAATAGCAAATATAACCAAAGAAATGAATAAATACACAGTTTAGTAAATTGTGAACCGAGAATTCTTTTTTCCAACTGAGTAAGGAGGTAGGTTAAACAGGGTCAGATGATCCTAACTATTGTATTGTGTGCCTTCTTAAAGCACCATGTTATATCAGTATCAGCTTATGATGACTGTAAAGGCATTTTTTGGATTCTGTGAAATGTGCTCGGAACAGATGTGCACTTTCAAGTTGCACAAGTTGGCATCAGCTGATCAGGAAAACAGTGGATGTGCACTCTCTTCAAATTCTCTCTCCTAATGCAGTAGCCTTATCACCTCCAACCTCTTCAAATAAACACACTAGGTTGACAGAATCGGATACAAAGGTAGGAAAATATGGATAGATAGATAGATAGATAATGAAAGCCATGTTCTTGATATGGAGTTGATGAACATTTATTCTTTAGTATTGTGACAAAATGGTAATGGAATGCATGGTGTGTGGAAAGTGAAACACTGAGAACAGAAAATGAAAAGTACCATCATACAAAGGGAAAGTCTCTGAATCATTGACATTGATACAAATCCTTTAATGCGTGAATGTATACATATTGGAGGAAACAGAATGAAAATGAAATGAATTCATTAGCATGACCACAACAAAGGATCATCATGATTCAACAAAAAGAAAACATACAAACTAGTTTTGAGGAAACAGAATGCAACAAGTCATAAACATGAAAAAAAAGGGGACCATAATTAAGTCAACAACACAACTTTACATGCAAATTCAACCATGCAACAGTGCAAATTTTCATTATCCAAACAAAAGCATAGTGATTCAACAAAAGAGAATGTTAAAAAGAAAGAAGATGAGATTAAAAACAACCAGTCCTTCAAAAGTCTTCTTTTTTTAATGTTCCTGGTGGGACATGTGTGCAACTCTGAACAAACGGTTATGTAGTATTTCTAATGTATCGTTTGAGGTGCAAAAATGTGCCCCTACACAGAAAACAAAATAAAGTTTAAGCTGTGTAGCTTGCTTGTTGTTTGAAATGTTTTCACTTATCAGCTGTGCTGTTTTCTTTCTGTTGTTTGGTCTTGTTTGTACTGTAGATTCACTTATTATCCCCACCCTCAGCACAACACAATCACCTACCCCCGCTTTAAATACACGTGCAATCAAAGTTTTTAAATCACTAACATAAATGTTCCAAAGTTCTCACACGTTTTTGACATAGCATAAAACTTGTGACATTTTAATACTAACATGGGGAATTTCCTGTGCTATCCCTCTGTCTACAGATACATATCAACTTAGTACATACATAACCCCCTTTTCAGCAGAAAGAAAAAAATTTCACTCTTTCCCGCAGGTGAAAATGTGCTCTATGAATCAACTGTAAACATTGCCAAATTAACAGTTCAACTACATGGCAATTAAAATGAAATGAAAATGTGGCTGATGAACATTTTGATTTGCATAGTCATTTAACATTCAGTTCCTTTCACATGTGCATGTATGTTTTACAGGTGATCTGTGACGCTGATCTCATGTTCTGGAACTGCGTTGCACGATGGCCAGGCAGTGTGCATGATGCCAGAATATTGAGAGAGAGTGAGGTGTTTGAGCAGTTCGAAGGCAACAACAGACCACTGACAGGCTTCCTTCTGGGAGACAGTGGCTACATGCAAAGAGAATGGCTCATGACACCCATCCCCAACCCCATCTCACAAGGAGAAATGCGCTACAACTTCTGCCACAGCTCAGCCAGAACAGCTGTAGAAAGGGCCATTGGGGTTTTAAAGAAACGATGGAACTGCCTGAGACAACTTCGTGTTGATCCACCCAAAGCCTGCAAAATCATCAGAGTCTGCGTGATGTTGCACAATCGGGCCACATCACTGAACTTAGAACCACCTGATGATGAAGAGGAGGAAGCAGGAGGAGAGGAGGAGGAGAGATGAAGACAATGACAATGAAAAACCCTGCACTGACTGAAAGAGCACGGAGGGCTGCTGGTGCTGCAGTGTGAACACAGGTCATTCACAACTACTTTCACCTGAAAGTGAGTACTACATTGAAACAAACAAACCACTTGTATGTCTGTTTTGCAGATTTACCTATCGACAAATACCATACAGACGGATGCAGGCATTATTTAAAGAGATGCTTACAAACATTGCAGAGCATCAAAAATGTTCTACTGTTTAAATTGGTGAAAAGGTGCATACATTATGTTAAATTTGTCTGAACACTACATCTTCAACATTGTGTTCACACAGACATACATAATAACCTTTCAATAGTTCATGTTTACATTTTCTTTCCTTTTTCTGTCTGGTCTCCAATATCCAAATGCAGGATGAAATGCACAGCAGCACCAACATTAGATTCATATTGCAAACACTATGACACTCCATACCCTCTGCCACAACTAACATTAGGGAAACAGTGCTGTGAACATTGTAATATGATCCATCTCAACACTAACACTTTCACTTTGTAATATGATCCATCTCATAACTAACACTTTCACACAAAGGTTTCTTCAATTGTGAACCACGAGTTCACATGTTCCATTTTACCTTCTGCATTTTGTTGTCTCCATTTTTCTCTAACAATTTTTGACACATAATTTCATATAATTTATTCCGTGCCTTGCTCTCCTCTGCTTCTCTGATATACTTCTGTTTTTTCCATTTCATGTTTCTCTTTTTCTCTCATCTCTCTCTCTTTGTCCATTTCATGTTTTTCTTTTTTTCTTATCTCTCTCTCTCTCTATCCATCTGATGTTTCTCCTTTTCTCTCACCTCTCTCTCTCTCATCATATCTAACATGGTGTTGCTCTTTTTAATTTCAGCAATCAGGTACTGCTTGAAAAGGTCCTCTTGCGACTCGTCTTCAATCACTCGGCTGCCTGTCTGTCTGCTGCCGGTGCGTTTCTCCTTCGCCAGGAGACGAGCCTTCGGCCCTATGGCCCTTGTTGATGTCGCACCTAGGAAAAAAAGAGAAGAAATATTCTTGACAATTGCAGTGTAAATTTTTGATTAGCAACTCATCTATACCAACACACATACAAAATCTGAATCATATTGGGCCCAGATAAAGACGCATTTATGGTAACATGGTCTCTCACAAAAGGGCGGCTCAAATACCGTTTGGTTGCCTATCTTTTGTGAAGGCAGACATACATGGTAGCTAGCACTGGCATGATGCATAGTGTTAACTGCTTTTTTCCCTAGATCAGGGGAGGGAGGAAGAAGGTGAGGGGAGGCCTAATAATACACTTAAAGATACACAGTACATTTAGTGATGAACTGGGTGGATGGTACAGAGGTGAAGAGTGACTTAATCTGTACATGGGTTTTGCTGATTTGTTTTTGCAGATAGCAATGCATTTGTTGGAATAGACTCAATCTGTCTTTCTTTCTTTTTTTTTCCATTCTCACTCTCTTCTAAGCAATCACATTCACCATCATGACAAAAAAAACTCACTCACTGCTTGACTTCACACTGCAGTTTTGTGTAATTGCAAAAGATTTAAAGCTTTAGCAAATTACATAATTATCTAACGTGATGAAATGGAATGTGATGCTTGACTTGAACAATGTCAGGTTGAGATCTTAAATTTTGAAACAATTTGTTTGAACATTTCTACATACAGATGTGCCAATCACAAGGGTGATGTAAAACACACAAGGAAAGAAGTTTAACTGGAGTGAGATGACCTTGCTGTTCTTTTCTTGCTGCTGGACTATGACTGAAACCCTGCCCAATTGGATCAGCTGGTCTCTCTGTAAATAGTGCAAATTAAAGTATTTTCAATTTCTGTTTTTTCTTGTTTGCAAGTTGGAATCTTTAGAGCGTTGTAAGAATACATCCACCCCCCCCTCTTCCCACCGAAATTACATTGAATAATGGAACTGTTAAATCATGTCCTTCTGCACAAACACCTACTGATGGTAATTATACACTCTCTCATTCAATCATCTCCTCCCCACTATCCCTTGCACCCACAACCAAGTTGCATGTCCAGATTGTATTCCTTGTTTTTGATTTTGTTGCTGTACTTTGAACTTTTCTGTTGTCCTGTTGATCAATCTTTGTAATTGTTTAAAATGAAACAGACTTGTATGCATGTAACAAATTGATCATCACCCAGTTTGCTAGAGTATAGTGTGAGTGTGTGTGTGTGTGTGTGTGTGTGTGTGTGTGTGTGTTAAGTGTGCCCAAATTTAGGGAGAAAAATTTGTGTGTGTGTGTGTGTGTGTGTGTGTGTAAGTATGCCAAATTTAGGGAGAAAAATACATCTACCCAATGGCTGATGCACTTCTTCCATTTGGGAGGATGTACTGACTCCAGACGTGGAAGGCGCATCTGAAACAACACAATTCATACCAGCAGTAAGAAACAAGAAGCTCTGTAACAGTCAAAATACTTGAATGTGCATATGTCTACATGTACAAACATATAAGTACATGAATATAATCATACATGCAAGTATGAAATCTATTTTGAATGTAATCAGTTATGTAACAAAGTCAAAATGTACATGTACTGTAATCCAAGTCTAATGTGTATGATGAAATGAATACTTGCGTTTACAAAGGTTATATTATTTCACTAGATGGTGCTGTTTTAAAATGTTCTTCATATGTTTTAAAGCATTTGCTGCCACCATTTCCCAGTGATGTAAGCAACACACAGTATACATACTTCCTTGGGTAGTAGTAAGCGACTGCTTAAGCTGTTATCTATATGTCAGATTTTGTGTCATTTTCCTTCATAAATATGATTATTCATGTACACATAATTATAATCTGTTTGATCCATAATTGTGCACCTGAACCATTTATTTGTGGGATTTTTATTCTGCCCCAGCAGACCTAGTCAGAGAGTTGAGTTTGCTGTGTGTTCAATTGGGAAGATGCATGAAAAGTATTTCATAAATTTTCTGACAAACGCTGCAGTTGTTGTCTTGGAGTAAAGGCATATAAAGTAACATCAGTGTCATGACTCGGCAGTAGTGCAGGGTCCTTGTAGTTTGCCTCATGATGACTTGACACCCAGTGCTGCCTGTAGATCACTCATTTACTGGCACTTGAACTGGGGCAGCAGTGGGACAAATCAGGATGTGGTTGTAATGAAGCAGTCTCACTGAGCATCCTCAGCATAATGCCATAAAAGAATGCCACACACATGCACACACACAAACTATTCAATAGTGAGAAGTCAGAATAGGTGTTGAGGAGAGTGGACTGTTTAGACTCACTGGTGTCAGCAGTCAATGGCAGGTCAGTCAATCCTGGACTTTCTTGCCAAGGGACGGTAACGTTCATCACTGTATGACATACATGCATAGGATGCAGTGTTATTTATCACCCTGCATTGTACTGTATTATAGAGTAAGACTTTTAAATTATAAGTAGCCATATTACAACTTATAGTAAAATACATTTTATCACAGACCATAATAAGGTAACATGTAACATGCTATTTTTAACACTGAAAAGATCTCACCTTTTCAGCCATAAAAAAGTAATTCCAAACATCATACTACTATGAAACACTGGTTTGAATGGTCAAGGAGGAAGGAAATAAATAACTCTTTCAACGAACCAAAACAACTGTGTTATGGCTGATATTCCTAAAACAACTGTTTTTGGAGTGATTTTTCAATTGTGGCAAGTTGCATTTCAAATGTCTCTAAGCACATAACCCCCCCCCCCCCCCCCCCCCCCTCTTATATGTACAATGTAGCAACATTACAGCCGGATTATTCCCATGGAAATTGAAATGTTGTTTATAATTACTGACAAAGTTCAACATATTTCATTGTCTGTTGTGCAATTTCATTTATAATTCATTCATGTCTATAAAACAACTGCCATGAAGTAAATATTGCCTTGCAGCACTGTCATGTTGGGGTTTCTGTTCTTCAACTTCTTGTGCACTGTGTCAAAACCTATGTTATGGTATTTTGGTCATTATATCCATGATCAAAAATGGGGGGTGGGGGGGGGGGGCTTGCACGCATGCCAGAGAGAAAAAAGTACTGTGGTGAATGTGTCTTAGAGGAAAGTGTCTTGACTATAATTCATTGCTACATATGCATGCCAATAGATCAAAATTAAAGAAGATTATTTTTGAAATTGTAATAAGTGTAGCAAATTTATATCAAGTCATTTTTTTTTTATATATGGAAAATACACTTTTTTTTTACATGACCAGTATTTATGTTAATTAATGATGACCATTTGAGATTTAAGAAATTATTAAATAGGTCCTTGTATAATGAATAGAACTTTTCATCAGAATGCAAATGTTCTTATATCATAATAAAAGCAAGAATGGAATATACTGCAAAATAATTATACTGCCATATACCTTTGGTAACTAAACAGTCACAGTAAAAGAAAATTTTGACTTTGTGACTTGAGTGTTTGTCACACAGTTCCTTTTCCCAATAAACAAATTTATAATTTTGAGCTATCTGAGAGTAAAAAGATCAGAAAAAGTTCCAACATAATATGTACAGTGATAAACACACACACACACACACACACACACACACACACACACACACACACTGCAAGTTAAAAAGCATGGTACCTCACCTGAATATCCTTGACGAGGAATCTCTGTCAGTCTCTGTTGCTGGTCATTCCCAACATCATGCACAGTTCTGCTTTCATGACCATCAACTGTTGATAACATGAACAGATTTTTTGGTTGATGATTTCATTTTGCCCATATTCTTAGTCAGTGTTAAATTTCAAGAGAAAAGTGCTAATTCATACTACTCAAAGACAATCTAGCTGCGAATACTCAAGTCTCATTGCTACTATCTGGTATAGTACACAGTCACTGCACACACACACACACACACACACACACACACACACACACACACACAGAGTCACCCACACACACACAAGAGTCACACACACACTGATTTTTTTTTTTCTAAGTTGCAGAAGATGCTGTAGTATATACACAAAATATTCACTCCAAGTGCCTCTTTAGTCTCATCAAAATGACATGACTTGGCACTGAAAAAAAAATCTATATTTTTTTTAATATCACACATCTTTGTTAATTCAACTGCCTCTGAAAAAAAAATCTATATTTCTTAATATCAAACATCTTTGTTAATTCAATTACCTCTGTCTCATCAAAATGACATGATTTGGCACTGAAAAAAAAAATCTATTTCTTAATATCACACACACTTGTCAATGTTACATAGCTGGTGGTTTGTTGAGAGTAGTTCGTATTCTATCTGTTATCATTTTTTTAATATTTACTGACATTACAAACGGTGAAACAATGAACATACATACCATCGATGCCATGGAAGAGGGCCGATTTCTCCCCAATGACAGCTCTCACCATTTCCTCGTAGGGAAGGTGCCTTTCCTGCGCTAGTCCACCACCAGTTTTTCTCACTTCAGTATCTTTTTCGATGACTTCCTTTCTCAATGTTTTCCATTTTAATTTCGCCTCCTCAATCGTTCTTCTTGCCACTCCCAAAGCTGACACGGCGTCTGCTATTTTCGCCCATACTAGATTTTTGACCTTGGTGGTATTTGTGGCGGTGTTGGCACCAAACAAAGATTTACCTTCAATCTGTAATTCCTGTAGTAATGTGCGCACTTCTGCCGGTACCCAGTTAGGCTTCCTGATTCTTTTTGCCGCACTACATGAATCCATTCTTGAAAAAAAAAACGCTTATCAATTTTGAATGGTTTGCCGATTGTTCTGGAATCTGCCGAAAATGCATTATGCATACCAAAAAAATAGCATCGGAATAAGGCGAATAGCTAATCGATGTTCTGGATTTATCCCCCAATACGTTATTCGGTTCTTCATGCATACCACCGTATCGGAAAAAGCGTGCAGTTGAGAGAAATGGAGAAACACTAAGAATGACGTGATAATTATGTCCAAGACGTAGGATTGATCTTGTTCCTAATTCTGCCTCTGTCTTCGTGGAGGTCTCGTTGACTCAGTCCAGAGATTGCTACTAATTCTAGTGTTAATATGTGTCGTATCCTGTCAAGCAGCCAAAGAATTGTCAATATTGATGTGTGTGTGTTGTCCCACTGTCTCTCTGTCTGTCTGTCGGCCGAATTTTGCACACACTTCCCGCGACTGAACAGACTAAACTCCGAGCGCCCAGATCAGCATAGTGCAGCTTGCTCTCACCGGTAAGGACAGACTGCCCATCTAAGACGCTGACCACCGAGATTCCAGGTAAACCCGTCCTTCGCCACTGGTCATCGGCCTCCACCTGCCGGACCAGGGGTCCCCATGGCAACAAGAGAGGCACTAATGAACGCTTGAGGGGTCAAGCGAAGTGACTGACCTGTGAGCAGGAGGCGCAGTCGCAGGTGACGATGATGATGATGATGCTGTGGTGGCGACTGAAAGGGCAGCTGAAGGGGTCGGGGAGAGGTCATCACTGCTGGCGGTTTGTTGATAAACATCGACGATGTTCTGACAGGGCGTGTTCACGGTGTGTGTGTGTGTGTGTGTGTGTGTGTGTGTGTGTGTGTGTGTGTGGGTGTGTGTGTGTTGTTGTTGTTGTTGTTGTTGTTGTTGTTGTTGTTGTTGTTGTTGTTGTTGTTTGTTGTTGTTGTGTTGTTGTTGCTGCTGCTGCTACTGCTGCTGTTGCTGCTGCTGCTGCTGCTGCTGCTGTTCTTATTCATAGCATTTACTATCGGTGTGTGTTCTTGTCCTTAATTCTACAACC